>JASFAX010007104.1:0-27869 GCA_030737875.1 Allium sativum | reverse complement strand
AGGTTTGATCTTTATATGGATCACAAATCCCTTAAGTTTGTATTTCCCAACGAGATTTGAATCTCAAGCAGTAGAGGAGGATGGAGTATGTTGCTTCATTTTATTTTGGTATTCAGTACACTTCAGGAAAATGTACTGCTTATCGCGGATGCTTTAAGTAGGAGACACTTTACCCTTAGTAATGTTACTTAATGGAGATGATATGAGTTGCTTTCAGATTTTAACCTTCAAGCACCATATGAGTCATCTCAAGGATTTCTTGCAGTTTTGGAAGTAGACCAGCCTTGATGGATAGGATTAAGTTTGATCAAGGTCTTAATGAGGAGTCATGAGTATTGAGGGAAAAGATTGCTAGAAGAGAGCACTTTCCCCATTTTGATAGATATACAATTGATAGTGTTGGAATCATAAGAAGGGACAGACGACTTTATGTCCCATTACTAGTAATTTAAGAGAAGAGGTCCTCCAGGAATGCCATCATTCAAGAATGACCATACATCCATGAGTGGATAAGATGTTTAAGGATATAGGAGGACTTTGTATTGGGAAGGTAAAAGAAAGATGTTACTGAGTTCATGATGAGGTGATTGGCTTGTCAGAGGTCAAAGAAAAGCAAGGTAGTCTTGGAGGACTATTATTACCTTTTATTTTGTTGGATTTCATGGATGGGCTGCCAATGAGTTAAAGAGGGAGTGAATCTATTTAGGTTATATTGGATCAAGTAACGAAGAGTGCACAATATATTATAGTAAATAAGAATAAAACCGCCGCTTCATTGGCTTAACTTTATATCAAGAGGATTGTGAGACTACATGGAATCCTTGTGAGCATAGTTATTGACTGAGACCCTCTATTCACGAGCGAATTTTGAAGGAACCTTCAAACAACTTTAGGGACAACACTTAACCTGAGAACCGCATATCACCTGCAAATTGATGGTCAAACTGATAGAGCCAACCAAATCTTTGAGTATATACCGAGAGCTTGCATTATCAATTTCAACAGCATAGGAGAAGTAGTTATCGTTAGTCGAGTTTTGTACAATAATCATTTTCAAGCGAAGACTAGTGTAGCCCCTTACACGGCACTGTATGAATGGCCATGCAAATCGCCAATGAGGGATTCCCAAGATAAGAAGAGGTCCTACACTAATAAGAGGAGGAAGGAACTTGAGTATAGTATTAGTGATTTAGTCTTTGTGAAAGTTTCTACTCTTAAGAAGACTATCTAGTTTAAATAGAGTGGGAAGTTATCACCCAGATTCATTGGTCCATTTAAGATTACAAATAGAATTGGGAAACTTGTTTATTGTATGGAGCTACAAGTGACTACCGGGAGTCCATAGCGTTTTCCACGTTTCTCACCTTAGGTAGTGCCTTCATGGCTCTTTCGTTAGACTTGAGCTTGATCGGATTATGGACTAAAGGTGATCTGAGTTGCAACTAAGGGTACCCAGCGCCGCCACACTTCTTATAGATCATGGAACCAAAAGGCTTCACAATAAATCTGTTAACCTCGTCCGAGTACAATGAAGGGATAACCTTGTGGAAAGCACATGGAAAACGGAATAAAAGATGAGACAAACTCATCCAGTATTTTCCACAGGTAATTATTTCCTCTACAATTTTCTATTATGGTTTGTTATGGTTGTTATATTGGATGTTAGCAATTGTTTGCAACACAAATGAACCAGACACTCATATAGAAATTATATGCATGTTAGGATGTTTTGCATACATATAACATCACATGCTACACTTTCACATTAGGATTGAGCTCATATTAGCGAGTTTGCACTACATAATCACATTAAGTACGATTGTTTTATGGATGTGTAAATAAAAAATTGGTTGTGTAACATGTTTAAGAGTATGTTGTGTTTATCACCCCTTCAGAAATATTTCGAGACGAAATCTCTTTTAAGTACAATCAAAATAGACATAAGTAAAAAAAACTAAGAATAATTAATAATGATAATTAAAATAATAATAGGCTAAAAATACAAATACTTAATAATTTAGAATTTGGTCACTAAAATATTATCATTGTAGTTGTAATAAGATCTGGGCCATTTTCATGTTTTATTTATTGAAAATGGAGTTTGTATGAAAAAGTTGAATTTATAACAAGTTGGACAATAAAATAATATATAAAAAGATTTTATTTTGAAGCTATAAACGTAAATACGGAATAAATTATATACGAATAACATAAGACAATATCCCCTTTTCAAATTCTAAGATGTGAATATATATATATATATATATATAAGAATGTAAGAGGGACAGGTATTGAAAAGAAACAAAAAGAATTAAATAGAATAAATAATCAAAACCCAACGCGCAAGTGAATTAAATTCACTACCCCATGTCCTTAAGGGTGGTCAATCTCCTTCCCTTACGGGGTCGACCTTAGGGTCAACGAATGCCCTACTATGGAGGGTGTCGACTACCCAGTCAGCTGACTGGTGGTGATAGCTAGGTTAAGTTAGATTTTCTAATATAATTTATTGATCTGAACAGTTTTGACTTTATATTTTGAATCCAACGGTTAACTATAAATAAGACACTCTCTAAATCTGACATTCAACTCTAGACTCTGTCTCCATTCTTTATCTTCTCCATTCTGATCTAGCTCTAGATTAAGGTAGGTTAATTTCCTTCTTCCTTAAATCTAACTATTTCTATCTTTTCTATTCCAATTTCTATACATGATTTCTAGAACTAGTTTATATATGAATATGATTCTGTTTGCTATATATGTGTAATAATTTAGCAGAAGAAATTGGAGTTCGTATATTTAGGGTTGTAATCTAGAATTTGGTTATTCATATTTTTTTTCTATTTCTTCTTACAGTACTGTGAGTGGGAATTCTTTCAAGTTTACCTTTATTGTAATTGTTAGAATAAAACTGGATTGGTTATGTTTATAAATATTTGGGATTTTTATGAAAATAATATATATATCCCCCAAATCTCCAATAAACCAGAAATGGTCAATCTAGAGTTTATTGGGGTTTTGGATTATTGATGTAAGTAAAATTAGATTTTTGGATGTATGTGTAAATTTACTATTTAGTCTAATTTACTTTCTTTCATTTTATTGTAAATCAAATTAACGCGAAATCATGGGTTTACGTATTGTAACTTATGTACGGTTAAACCTTTGTTTTCATAAAATAAATGGTTTAAATGCAATAAAACAGACATAACTAGGATCTTTAATTTCGTGTAAATATCACAAATGAAAGTAAAACAATACTAGAAGAAATATACCTATATATTGTTGTTATTTATCTTATCCCTTTTTATTTATTAACATAATCTAACATCCTAGGTTACAAGTTATTTATTTTGCTATGTTTATTTCTCTATTATTGCTTCAGATTTGAAATGAATAATTACATGTTATGTTGTGGAATTTAGGAAATATGGCTTGTAAACCTTAATTAAGAGTTAGGATTGAAATTCCTATGTTTAGTACATTTCTTTACATATGCCACTAATCACGCTCATATTTATATATACTAATGACATACTTGACATATCATAAATGTGTGTCAATTACCCTTAATTTGGAATTCGAATTTAAAATGTACCCATAGGAAATTTTTTAATTAATGGATTTTTATAGTATTAAATGACAAGTGGACACGATATTCACCCCTGCTTGTAGTAGAAGTCCATCATGAACCGATTGGCAAATCCAGCAGCTATAAGAACTTGGGTTAATATGAGATGTCTTGTGTCATTGGCCATTTATATAAATACATGTGGAAACGAGGTTACCCCGTACTTGTAGTAGAAGTTTCCCTGGAACCACACAACAAATCCAATGACTACAAGAGGTCCGGTTAGTATGAGATGTCCACTGTAATAGAAAATCTGTGTTAAGTAGGCCTGCCACGAGAGGGTATTAAGTGGCTAAACCATCTTATTGGTTACTAAGTGGTTAGGACTTGGTCCATCCCTAAGGTCCATTCATTAGATTTGAGCTAAAGTCATGGGATCAACCCGTATTTGGTATTAGGTGGTCAATGGGTCCGCCTTTCTCTAATAACTATCAGGTATTAAATGATCTTAAGTAAAATGATTGTGAATGAGTAAGGTAGTTCTACGAAAGTTGTCCACTTCTTATCTTGGGGCTATGTGAGGGCATACATAGGGATGATCTACAAAGAGTTCCACCGAACATGTAAGGGAAACCACCTGTTTAAGGAAAAATATTAAGTGGCTAAGAGTTCACTTGTAATTAATGACAGCTAGATCATAACGTGTGGATCCACCAGAATGGTGATAACTGGTGATGAATGTTTACTGAACCCTATATCAAGTGGTTATTTACTGTCTCTCGCATTATGTTGATAGAATATTGGTAACATTGTCGACTTGCACTACAATAGAAACAGTAGTTTCCAACGGCCAGGGGCCGTTGGCGGTCGTTGGAAACGCCGTTGTAGGTCGTTGGTCAACCCGTTGGTATATGGATCAACGGTTTCCAACGACTTCCAATGCAAACAACGCCCATTTTCCAATGGCTTCCAACTGGTAGATAAGGCCACGTGTCCCATATTTCTGATCAAAGGGACGTTGGAAGAGGATGGAAACCGTTGCAAAATAGTCGTTTATCGCCGTTGAAAACCGTCGATATACAATGACCAGTAAGTCGTTGCTCGCTGTTGGAAATATGGGTGTTTTTATTTTTTTACAGATTTCAGATTTGCCTCTTCAAGCCACACACTACACATACAACCATCAAAACTGCTCCAATCCGAGCATATAACTCAAAATCTGAACAGTATATACACCCAGTCAAAATAAAAAATAAAAATCAAACACAAAACACATTAGCTAACCAATATTTACATAACATACATCACCAAAACATCATAACCCATGTCCAAACGTAGACAAAACAACACAAGCATGTCCAAACATCATAACCAACACACCATACCATCACCAAAGCATCATAACATGTCCAAACCATCAATATATACAACAAACATGTAGCAAGCCTCACCAACACTCAAAATACAAACACAACCATGTCCAAACGCTAACTTGATCAAGTCTCTCCACCGGAAGATGAAGGTGGCGTACCGTACTGGGCAATGAACTCCGCTAGCTTCTGATTAAGCAACTCCATCTGTTGGTCACGCCGATCCTCACGCTCACGAAGCTCCGCAATTTCTACTTTTAGCTGTTCGATTACTTCATTGTCCTGATCCCTCTGATACGCCTCCTGAGATGATCTAACCTGTATCATTTACAAGTACATGTATAATTAGTCATATCATAATTTTTTTATTAACAACATTGTTGTCTTTGTTTTACTTATACTAAATGATCTTATTTTATCATTAATAAGATGTCATTCCAATGTATTTTTAAATGTATTCAAAAGTACTTTGTATAAAAGTAACTGATTATTTTAATTTGAATTTTACTAATAACCATATTATTTTTGTATGAATATATTAAGTAATGGGAAATATTTTTTAGTTATTCCAAAAACTAAAGCGCACAATGTTCATAGTTTTGCACTTTAGTCCCATCATATAATGATATTTGCATATAAATTTGTTTGAAGCAGTTGATATTTTACAAAGTCAATTAGTATTGGATAACATCGAAATTGAAAGAAGCAAAACTATGAACATTTCGAAAATAAATAAATTATATAATTAAATTACATGATTATCCTCAAGGTATACTCTTAACCTCACCAATATTTTTTGTACGACTGATGTAAAATGAGTTGATAGATAATTGTTCTGCATGTGTGATGTAAAATAATTTGACTATTACCTCTAGATTTCCATAACCGTATCGTCTGTTCCGGGTGGGCTTATCCATGACAGCATCAAATATCATGTCCTCCTCATCCTTGGTCAACTCAGTCCTCCCAGTAGATTCCAGTAACTACACCTTATGTGCTTGAAATTTCTCCTGTTAAACATAAAACAAATGAAATTAGATAACACTATCTTAATTAAATTATACCTATAACTTAATTATTCTATACTTACATATCGCTCATGCACCTTATTATCATGGTCCCAACTGTACGAAACTGAGCCCGTGTCGTTAGTCTGACTCAGTGCATGAGTATGCTCGAAAACATCCCAGTACGACACAAGAGCCATACGCGCTCTCTCCTGAAATAAGCATGCATATACATATATGTGTGTGTTTGTAAATTAAAACTTAAAGTTAAATCAACTATTAAATTTAAACGATGCAATAAATAAATATACCAGATCCTCTCGATGGTGCTGAAACGACTTTGACCCACCTCGATGCGTAACAGGTTTCTTGCTCCTGTTAGCTGCATTTCTCTCAGACGAGGCCTATACATTTAATTTGTTTTTAAAAATGTATTATTCCAAATCACGTATTAAATGAATAGAATAATTTAAATTAAATATGTAGTAAATTTACCAGAAAATCCTCATTATTGTTCCAATAAGCAAGCAACTCATCCCACACTGATTCGCCTATCCAATTCGGTTTCACCTGATTTCAAACTTTTCATTGTCTCTCTGTAATTTTTTGCCACTTTAGAATTCCAGTTGCGCTTGACGACATCCAAATCTGTCTCCTGCAGATCCACTGAACCCTGCATTTTTAAAAAAAATAGCATACATATATGAACTTATCAAATAAGAGCGTGAGTACTTAACATAATAAATGTTATATCACACATACCTGAAAATCCTGCCATATAGTCTCCTTCACAATGTCGGGTACCGACGTCCATGTGGGCCGACATGCAGTCGTGCGAGCCAACTCAAACCCCCTATGATAAACGAAAAAAAAATTATGTCTATTTGAAAAAAAAATTATATAATTTATTGTACTTGAATTAAATTTATACTAAAAACTTAGTATTTACCCTCTGCTGGCTTTTGGCTTAAGCCAGACCACAGGACGAGATAAGTCCGACGGACCACCCTCATCACCACCTTGTGACATCACCTGTTACAGATAACAACATAACGTATATAGCATAAACATGAAAGAGCTATGTAAAAACAAGGTATGAGATAACATGAGTAGGAAATGTTATGATTCTATATGTTACTTGTTAATAGATATGTCTACTTAACATTTGAGTTACTTGTACATAGATAACATAAGAAATACCTACAAAATATGAATCTGACTCGTACTAAGTAAAAACAAACATAAAATTACCTTTTTAAAATGAGGATTATTGGTTAGTCGTCCTCATCACTTTCAGATTCTGACTCCATTTCCTCCTCCATATTTGGTTCATTTGTAGTCTCAAATACGTCAATTAATGTGTTTGATTCATCGTTTAGAGGTCCAAAATCTGTTTGATCATCGGTTATTACTACTTCTGGATTTTCGTCGACATCTTCATGATAAGCTTTGTCATCGACAATATTACGTCCGTCAAAAGTAAACCTTGCCTTTGTTTTGAAAACAGCACACCAATCTATTTTGTCTCTTCTCATAGATGGATAAGGAGAATAATAAACTTGAAGAGCTCGTTTGGGAAGTACAAAAGGATCGTAATTATAATAACGGGAAGTATGTCTCACTTCAATAAGATTGTATTTTGGGTGCACGTTTATTCCAGAACCCGAAACGTTGCTGAACCAGTTGCACTTAAATAAAAATACTTCTTCCGCGGGTCGTGTGAAATATGTCAATTGCATAATCTGGTTTAGCACGCCATAAAAACCATGTATATGGTCGTTTGGATCATCACTACCTTTCACAAATACACCGCTATTGTCAGTTAATTTTTCAGCACCATATTCTTTAGTGTTAAATTTATATCCATTAATAAAGAATATTTGATATGTCCTGTAACAACCCAAATTTTAATAACATGTTGAAACTAGAAATCAGGGTATAATTAATTTTTAAAATAAGAATTAAGGGAAACGGATTACGCCATTGCGTTCGTCTCGAAATTTTACATGAAATAGAGTCCGAGTTTTCAAAAATCGGAGTCCGAGTGAAGAAGTTATGGCCTGTAGAAGATTCAGCAGATTTTAAGCAGCACAGGACCAGGCAGGTCGACCATGTGGTCGACCTTAGGGTCGATCTAACCCCCCAGGTCGACCATGTGGTCGACCTCCCCCCCTTACAGGTCGACCAGGTCGGCCTGTTTTGACCCAGAACTCATTTTTGAAGCCTGGGACATGTTTTGATGGTCCGGATTGATTCTAGGGTTAATCTAAGGGCCTAAACTAGTTTCTACACCTATAAAAACACCCTTAGACCTAACCTAATTCACAACAAATCATTCTTACACCAAAATGCCGTTGAGGTCCCTCTAGAGCATGGCCGCCGTCTCTAATCAATTTCCTAAGCTTTCATATACAATCCAATTCGAAGATTAAGGCTTCTACAATGATTCAAGACAATGAATCAACAACGTCTCTGCAACATTCTATAACGAATTCAGTTCTTAATTCATTAGCCATGCTCTGTAAGTTCTAGTTACTTTGAGATTGAAACTGGTTAAATTTAATATGGACATGGAATAAAATGAAATTGGACCTAAGCTCGATTATCAATTTAGATATGTTCTTGTTTCTTCTTGAATCTAGGATTTTGGGTTATTCCTTATCGATTGAATCATGCCCATTCATGTTGTTGGACCTAGTTTATTATTTAAACGCTAGATTGTAATATGAATTCTTAGACATTGACTTGATGATAAGACTTTTTCACCCTATTCTCTCTTGAATCTTGAATTTGGATTAATGCAAGTCTACCTATGTTCCTAAACATTGGTTTTCATATTGTTGTTCTAGATCCTATTCACATGCCTATGATGTGTTAAACTATTATACACCAATTCTGTTGAACATATGATTTGGATTATAATCTCATGCCTATTCACATGCCCATCTTTGTCATGATTTCCTTGTTTATCCCTTTTTGAATTAATCTCGATACGCGCATGGTAGGAATACGATTTGGGGATATTGGTCAAAACATGAAGATTCACTTAGACATGAATTGGTAATTGACATGAATTAGCTTGAACATGAATTGGCATAACTTGAACACGAAAGCGATTGTAAACTTGATAATTGACATAAATGTGAATTGTGAACTCGGAACGTAATTAGAGAAAATAGAATCTGGTAGTCAAACCATGTTTTTAGGTAATTGTGGAACGCGACAAATAGCATGAAATTGATACGATGGGAATAACTTGAATACAAAATTGACTATGACTTGATAGTTGTTATTGGACATCTAGAAGGCACGTAAACATGCTTATGAACTTGAAACATAAATTGGTTATGAATATGAATCATGAACTTGATAATAGGCATAAGTTGAAACTTGAAAACTTAACATGAAAACTTGACATGAAACTCGCTTAGAAACTTGACACAAACTTGACGTGAAACTTGAACATGGACATGACATTAGAATGGACTTGAAAATGGCCAACTCGAGGTTGGGTTGAGTTCGCAGTATAAATCTGCCCGGAACCGCCCGACAAATCCAGTGACTGCAAACAATAGGATCCAATGTGGGTAGTTAGTCATATCGCGCTTAAGACCCGAGGTTAGACTAGGTTGTGGTGTAAACCTGCCCGGAACCGCCCGACGAATCCAGTGACCACAACAACTAGTCTAATGTGAGAGGTTGGGGTGCATTAATGAATTAATGCGACATGATAGGGTTAAGTCATGTACCGCTTTAATATACTTAACCAATTTGACGCGATGATTTGATAGGGTTAAGTCATGTACCACTTGAATATACTTAACCAATTTGACACGATGATTTGATAGGGTTAAGTCATGTACCCCTTAAATATACTTAAAAAATTCGACATGATAATTTGATAGGGTTAAATCATGTACCGCTTGAATATACTTAACCAATTTGACATGATGATTTGATAGGGTTAAGTCATGTACCGCTTGAATATACTTAACCAATTTGACATGATGATTTGATAGAGTTAAGTCATGTACCGCTTGAATATACTTAATCAATTTGACACGATGCTTTGATAGGGTTAAGTCATGTACCGCTTGAATATACTTAACCAATTTGACATGATGATTTGATAGAGTTAAGTCATGAACCGGTTGAATATACTTAACCAATTTGACACGATGATTTGGTAGGGTTAAGTCATGAACCGCTTGAACATACTTAACCAACTTGACACATGATTCGTAGGGCTAAGTCATGAACTTGAACGACAACACTTAGCCAATTTGACATGACACGTAGACGGGTTAAGTCACGAACTTGAATGACCACACTTAACCAACTTGACATGCTAGACTGATGGGGTTAAGTCTCGAATTTAAATGACAACACTTAACCTGCTGGACGGAAACCCTAGTTACGCGGTCCTTTTCAACAGTAACCCACTAGATGTATCATGGTACCCTGGAAATAGGCAGGGTGGGGCACGATTACTGGGCTGATTATAAGCGACCAGAACGACGGCTGAGTTGGTGCGCCATTGTAGTTCAGGCGGACTATGGTCGTGCATGTAGTTCGGAGTTGAAAAAGCAGGCATTGGGCACCAGTAGGTTTACATTGTGCGTGCTTGATTCGTGTCGGTGGTTGGCACTTTAGGGCTTGATGCACCCTATGGTGTACCTAGCACAGCTGACTACATTTCGTGATTGGGCCGTATGACACAGACACGTGAACGAGCTAGGACTTGTAGGGAGCCGATCGATTAATAGATCGTTACGTGGAAAAAGGGTGTTGTTCGTTAGGTAGCATAATCCCTAGTGGTCCTAGGTGGCATAAACCCTAATCGAATCTAGAAAAAGTTCAGTAGGTAGCATAATCCCTAGTGGTCCTAGGTGGCATAAATCCTAGTTGAACACACGATAGTTCATGATAAGGAAACCTAACCAGAACAAGGGTGGCAGTCCAAACGATTTCAAGAATGGTGGGACTATGTTGAAGTACTATAGAAATACGTGATGAAACCTGTACGATGTACGGCAAGGGACTGTACATATACATGGAAAGGATGATACGGGTTAGGGTACTAGTACAGTTGGTGCAGAGAATGTTAAACACGCGATGCAATATGTAGTTTATCTGGTTTGCATAGTTTATCTTGTTACCGTAGTTTATCTGGTTAATATAGTTTATCTTGTCATCTTTGTTTAACTTGCCTATCTTGCCATCATCCTTATGTTTACTTTCATTTTATACATGTCATGTTATCTTTACTTGTTTCTATGCTGAAAGTCACTAGGACTTACTCAGTGACTGACCCGTTTTGTTTCGCCTCTTTTTCTTCCGTTCTCCCTCCCCCTCCCCAGGTTCACAGGGTGGGAATACAGCTTAGTTCGAATCTTACCGAGCTCCAAGGCTCTTTCACGAACGGCTTGGATTTCTCTTGGCTATGGCTTGCTTTACTGTTTTACTTGGGGAATGATTTATGACTATGGTTTTATGCTTCTTTACTATTGCAAGACAGATTTCGATGTAATGGATTTAATGGCATTTTGATGTAAAAGGCTTTAGACCTTTCTAGATTTTAAAGAAATGAAATTTGGTTTTTCTTCCACTATTTTATATTTTCTGTCTTGTAATATTTCTGTGTATGTTTACCTAGATAATGCTCCACCAAAGCTAGTGCATTCCCTTTGTAAGTGACCCTAGCGAAGGTGGGGTGTTACATTTGGTATCAGAGCAGAAGGTTACCAGACTGGGCAAAAGCTTTTAAAAAACCTTATGAAATTATTTTCAAAACATTTACAAAGAAGCATTTTTCTAAGGAAAAGTTTTGTTTTACGAAAGGCATATTCCCCAAAGCCATATGCACTATCTTTTGATTCTCTCTTTAAATCTCTTCTTCCTTTCTTTTCACCATAGTCTTGTAGGCGTGTGTCGGAGGGCAAAGTAGTGCCCAACCTCCATCTGTAGCTGCAGTAGTTTTACTTGTGACTAATCTTATTTCAAGCTATGTAGGGTTGCCATGCGATGGAGGTAGCTTTTGAGAAACTTGTCAACAAGCTATACAAGGATAGTAAGAACGAGGATAAAAGAACACAAGCCTAAGGATAAGAAACTTGTTGATAGGGCTTAATCCACGAAGGAGGAAAAGGTGAAAGGAAAGAGGCCAAAGTGAGATAATAATAAAACCCATGACAAGAGAGAGTGTCTTTAGTATGGTAAAAAGGGACATGTAGTTAAGTATTATAGGACAAGGACAAGGGCAAAGAACAAGATCGTCGAGAGGGCAATTGTATGCTCTCACTACTAGCATACCTAAGAGAGGTGGTAACATTTCTGTCAAAGGTTTATCTTTTCTTTTCCATCATCCCGTTAGAACTTTGTTTTTGTACATCGCATCCTTTTAATTCTTCTTCGATAGTTGGAGTCTCTGCACCTTAGTACTAGCTTAGTAGAGGATCCCGTTTTTGTCTCAAATCCTGTGGGGAATCGTCTCATTTATTCATGACTTGTTTGGATTTGAGAATGTCTATGCTAAGTGTTGAGTTTAGAAGTAATGCTTATGCTTTTGGGCAATGGGTTGATTCTAGGGATGAAGTGGTTTTCCAAAAATGATACCATTCTCGAGTATGAAAAGAGGGTAGTTAGATTCTTGACTTGCCCCGGTAATGCCCTCGAAGTCTAGTGTAACCCTTAGGGTTCTGCCATGCTTAGTTACCTAGAATCTCCTGATATATTTATTGATCCGCTCGAGTAGTGTTCGCCACCAAGGCGGATGGTTCATCTGGCTTATGCATGAGTTATAGAAAATCACCTTAGTAAGTACACTTGGCAACATGGTTGGCATTTGTTTATTTTCAAGAGATAATTCATTTATGTGGAATACCTTTTAGTAAGTGAACGAGATCCGAGATTCACTAGTGAATTTTGGAGAGCTTGCATGAAACCATGAGTACGTAGTTATGTTTAAGCCGAGTATACTAGAAAAAGAATAAGTGAAAGTGGAACGAGAGGCGACAGTGAAATGAGTTCCAACTCATATTTTGGTAACAAGAATTAAGAAGCTACGAAATTGTGAAGATAAAGACGGTCAAAGCACAATGGAGTTAAGCTCAAGGAAATGCGACTTAGAAGATTGAAGACTAGACACGCGCATCATATCTCTTTTTAAGAGTATATCCTTGATCCCTCTTTTCCTGTAGAGCTTACTTGTATGCTATCTTTTAAGTATAACCTCTCGGTCCTATTCTCAATCCTATTTCTATTGCAAACCCCATAGGGAGTATGACTCATCTGTTAGTAATACATGTTGGGGCTGTAGGGTGTCCGTTGGGTTGACTAAACTTTTTGGGTTTTAAAGGATATGGGTTGGTCTTAAGAAGGGATTTCTTGTGACCAAAAAGGAGTCCATCATGCTTAGTTTCCTAGAAACATATATATTGGATGGTTAATTCTTTGGGTATCAGTCTGATATTGATTTCGGTCTTCGGAGATGGTGCTTAGGGAGTTCTTCTCCTAACCAGTATATATGTGACATAGATTTCCAGTTTTGACATTGCCTAATGGGCACAAAGTTTTTACTTGCTTCTATCATTCGACTATATCTTTAGGTAGGAACAATTGGGTGTAAACATGTGTTTGAGACATGTTATGATTGATGGTTGCAAGTGGTTGCAAGCGGCTGCTAGTGGTTTCTCGTGGATGCATATACATGCACCTTAGACACTAGATCGGCTCCGTCACCTTTCATATTGCATATGCATGAGTGTTTATACTTGTTTATGGATGAAATTAAATGTGTTATCATGTCGATGTTGCATATGGATGAATGTTTGTGCACACATATAGTGTATATATGGCTAGGACTATTCGCATACATGTTGGACTCATGGCACTAAAACATATTTTGCATTAAAAAGATCAATCAGGCCTGATCATTTGCATTAGACAAGGAATATATACACACACTTTCTGCATATGTTCATACAGCATTAGAAATCTCTTAAGGACAATGGATGCCTGTGATTGATGATTGAGTAGATGGATGACTGGATGGTAGGACACATTCTTCTTAACTTGAAGATTTCGGGGACGAAATCCTTTAAGGAGGGGAGAATGTAACAACCCAAATTTTAATAACATGTTGAAACTAGAAATCAGGGTATAATTAATTTTTAAAATAATAATTAAGGGAAATGGGTTACGTCATTGCGTATACCTCGAAATTTTACATGAAATAGAGTCCGAGTTTTCGAAAATCGGAGTCCGGATGAAGAAGTTATGGCCTGTAGAAGATACAGCAGATTTTAGGCAGCACAGGACCAGGCAGGTCGACCATGTGGTCGACCTTAGGGTCGATCTACCCCCCCAAGTCGACCATGTGGTCGACCTCCCCCCCTACAGGTCGACCAGGTCGGCCTGTTTTGACCCAGAACTCATTTTTGAAGCCTGAGACGTGTTTTGATGGTCCGGATTGATTCTAGGGTTAATCTAAGGGCCTAAACTAGTTTCTACACCTATAAAAACACCCTTAGACCTAACCTAATTCACAACAAATCATTCTTACACCAAAATGTCATTGAGGTCCCTCTTGATCATGGCCGCCGTCTCTATTCAATTTCCTAAGCTTTCATATACAATCCAATTCGAAGATTAAGGCTTCTACAATGATTCAAGACAATAAATCAACAACGTCTCTGCAACATTCTATAACGAATTCAGTTCTTAATTCATTAGCCATGCTCTGTAAGTTCTAGTTACTTTGAGATTGAAACTGGTTAAATTTAATATGGACATGGAATAAAATGAAATTGGACCTAAGCTCGATTATCAATTTAGATCTGTTCTTGTTTCTTCTTGAATCTAGGATTTTGGGTTATTCCTTATCGATTGAATCATGCCCATTCATGTTGTTGGACCTAGTTTATTATTTAAACGCTAGATTGTAATATGAATTCTTAGACATTGACTTGATGATAAGACTTTTTCACCCTATTCTCTCTTGAATCTTGAATTTGGATTAATGCAAGTCTACCTATGTTCCTAAACCTTGGTTTTCATATTGTTGTTCTAGATCCTATTCACATGCCTATGATGTGTTAAACTATTATACACCAATTCTGTTGAACATATGATTTGGATTATAATCTCATGCCTATTCACATGCCCATCTTTGTCATGATTTCCTTGTTTATCCCTTTTTGAATTAATCTCAATACGCGCACGGTAGGAATACGATTTGGGGATATTGGTCAAAACATGAAGATTCACATAGACATGAATTGGTAATTGACATGAATTAGCTTGAACATGAATTGGCATAACTTGAACACAAAAGCGATTGTAAACTTGATAATTGACATGAATGTGAATTGTGAACTCGGAACGTAATTAGAGAAAATAGAATCTGGTAGTCAAACCATGTTTTTAGGTAATTGTGGAACGCGACAAATAGCATGAAATTGATACGATGGGAATAACTTGAATACAAAATTGACTATGACTTGATAGTTGATATTGAACATCTAGAAAGCACGTAAACATGCTTATGAACTTGAAACGTGAATTGGTTATGAATATGAATCATGAACTTGATAATAGGCATAAGTTGAAACTTGAAAACCTAACATGAAACTCGCTTAGAAACTTGACACGAACTTGACGTGAAACTTGAACATGGACATGACATTAGAATGAACTTGAAAATGGCCAACTCGGGGTTGGGTTGAGTTTGCAGTATAAATCTGCCCGGAACCGCCCGACGAATCCAATGACTGCAAACAATAGGATCCAATGTGGGTAGTTGGTCATATCGCGCTTAAGACTCGAGGTTAGACTAGGTTGTGGTGTAAACCTGCCCGGAACTGCCCGGCGAATCCAGTGACCACAACAACTAGTCTAATGTGAGAGGTTGGGGTGCATTAATGAATTAATGCGACATGATAGGGTTAAGTCATGTAACGCTTGAATATACTTAACCAATTTGACACGATGATTTGATAGGGTTAAGTCATGTACCGCTTGAATATACTTAACCAATTTGACACGATGATTTGATAGGGTTAAGTCATGTACCCCTTAAATATACTTAAAAAAATTGACATGATAATTTGATAGAGTTAAATCATGTACCGCTTGAATATACTTAACCAATTTGACATGATGATTTGATAGGGTTAAGTCATGTACCGCTTGAATATACTTAACCAATTTGACATGATGATTTGATAGAGTTAAGTCATGTACCGCTTGAATATACTTAATAAATTTGACACGATGCTTTGATAGGGTTAAGTCATGTACCGCTTGAATATACTTAACCAATTTGACATGATGATTTGATAGAGTTAAGTCATGAACCGGTTGAATATACTTAACCAATTTGACATGATGATTTGGTAGGGTTAAGTCATGTACCCCTTGAATATACTTAACCAATTTGACATGATGATTTGATAGAGTTAAGTCATGTACCGCTTGAATATACTTAACCAATCTGACATGATGATTTGATAGGGTTAAGTCATGTACCGCTTGAATATACTTAACCAATTTGACATGATGATTTGATAGAGTTAAGTCATGTACCGCTTGAATATACTTAACCAATTTGACACGATGCTTTGATAGGGTTAAGTCATGTACTGCTTGAATATACTTAACCAATTTGACATGATGATTTGATAGAGTTAAGTCATGAACCGGTTGAATATACTTAACCAATTTGACACGATGATTTGGTAGGGTTAAGTCATGAACCGCTTGAACATACTTAACCAACTTGACACATGATTCATAGGTCTAAGTCATGAACTTGAACGACAACACTTAGCCAATTTGACATGACACGTAGACGGGTTAAGTCACGAACTTGAATGACCAAACTTAACCAACTTGACATGCTAGACTGATGGGGTTAAGTCTCGAATTTAAATGACAACACTTAACCTGCTGGACGGAAACCCTAGTTACACGGTCCTTTTCAGCAGTAACCCACTAGATGTATCATGGTACCGTGGAACTAGGCAGGGTGGGGCACGATTACTGGGCTGATTGTAAGCGACCAGAACGATGGCTGAGTTGGTGCGCCATTGTAGGTTCAGGCGGACTATGGTCGTGCATGTAGTCCGGAGTTGGAAAAGCAGGCATTGGGCATCAGTAGGTTTACACTGTGCGTGCTTGATTCGTGTCGGTGGTTGGCACTCTAGGGCTTGATACACCCTATGGTGGACCTAGCACAGGTGACTACATTTCGTGATTGGGCCGTATGACACAGACACATGAACGAGCTAGGACTTGTAGGGAGCCGATCGATTAATAGATCATTACGTGGAAAAAGGGTGTTGTTCGTTAGGTAGCATAATCCCTAGTGGTCCTAGGTGGCATAAACGCTAATCGAATCTAGAAAACGTTCAGTAGGTAGCATAATCCCTAGTGGTCCTAGGTGGCATAAATCTTAGTTGAACACGCGATAGTTCATGATAAGGAAACCTAGCCAAAACAAGGGTGGCAGTCCAAGCGATTTCAAGAATGGTGGCACTACGTTGAAGTACTATAGAAATACGTGATGAAACCCGTACGATGTACGGCAAGGGACTGTACATATACGTGGAAAGGATGATACGGGTTGGGGTACTAGTACAGTTGGTGCAGAGAATGTTAAACACGTGATGCTATACGTAGTTTATCTGGTTTGCATAGTTTATCTGGTTAGTATAGTTTATCTTGTCATCTTAGTTTAACTTGCCTATCTTGTCATCATCCTTATGTTTACTTTCAGTTTATACATGTCATGTTATCTTTATTTGTTTCTATGCTAAAAGTCACTAGGACTTACTCAGTCTTTATGACTGACCCGTTTTGTTTCGCCTCTTTTTCTTCCATTCTCCCCCCCCCCCAGGTTTGTAGGGTGGGAATACAGCTTAGTTCGGATCTTACCAAGCTCCAAGGCTCTTTCACGAACGGCTTGGATTTCTCTTGGCTATGGCTTGCTTTACTATTTTACTTGGGGAATGATTTATGACTATGGTTTTATGCTTTTTTACTATTACAAGACAGATTTCGATGTAATGGATTTAATGGCATTTTGATGTAAAAGGATTTAGACCTTTCTAGATTTTAAAGAAATGAAATTTGGTTTTTCTTCCGTTGTTTTATATGTTCTGTCTTGTAATCTTTCTGTGTATGTTTACCTAGATAATGCTCAACCAAAGCTAGTGCATTCCCTTTGTGAGTGACCCTAGCAGAGGTGGTGTGTTACATGTCCTGACATTTCTTTTTGGTCCTATTGCCAAATGTTTCAATCCTTCGTCCACAACACAATTTGTTGGATCAAAAACATAATTAGTAAACCTACTAGCGAATTCTTTGCTGATATTGCCGTTTGGATACTGTGATTCATAAATGCTGCAATTATAGGAAAAATGTTACATTTATGATTAAACATTTAGTACATGTATACATAGATGTATAAGTTCATTACCTAATGAACGGTGCAACTTCAGTGCAATTGAGAAGAATATATGTGTGTATTGCATTATAATCTTTATCATTCAGTCATTCTTCCACACATCTACCAGAAGGCCGTCCTTGTTTTTAAAAATTGATAAAGTTGCTGGACAGTCATCTTGATCGATGGCTTCGTCATTCGCAGTATTTGCAAATGATATGTTCACATGATCACTAAAATAATAGGAGAAAAAAAATGAAGCTTCTTCTTCGATGTATGATTTGCAAATAGAACCTTCAACTCGAGCTTTCTGCCTCACTTTTTTCTTTAGATGATTTAAATACCTATTTATAATTAATGCAAATTATTTTTATTACATGTTTCATTAACCAAAATTTAAATTAACTAAAAATTAACATACCTTTCAAATGGATACACCCATCCATATTTCACAGGCCCTCGAAGGCGTGCTTCTAACGGAAGATGAATCAGTAAATGCTCCATAACATTGAAAAAACCTAAAGGAAATATTTTTTCCAATTTGCAGAGTAATATAGGGATTTCTTCCTCTAGTATACGTAGATGATCAAGTTTTAATGTAGTAGAACAAAGCTCTTTATAGAACAAACTAAGCTCCGTTACAACAGTCCAAACTTTTACGGGCAATAGTTCTTTGAAAGCGACGGGCAATAAATTTTCCATCATAACATGACAGTCGTGACTTTTCATCCCGCTAAATTTGCTGTTTTTATACATCTACGAAGATTGAAAGATATACCATCTGGGAATCTTAATCCTTCCATCCATTTTAAAAATATTTTAATTTGATTACTGTCCAATTCATAGCACGCTTTCGGTTTTTTGGTGTCATTTGGCTTTATATGAAGCTCCGGACGATTACATATTACTTCAATATCGTGTCTTGATTTCAAATCATCTTTCGTCTTCCCTTTGACATTCAAAATTATATTGATTACATTATCAAAAATGTTTTTCTTATTATGCATCACGTCAATATTATGATGAATCAGAAGATCTTTCCAATAGGGAAACTCCCAAAATATGCTTTGTTTCCACCAATTATGAGTCATTGATTTACCTTGAATTTCTTCTTGTACTCCGGTTTCATGAATCTTGGGAAGATCTTTTGCAAGTTCAAAAATTTGTTCACTTGTCCATACTTTAGTTGGTCACAAAGTTTCATGCCTACTGACTATAAAAAATTTCTTATCTCTTCTAAAAGGATGATTAATTTTATGGAAACACCTGTGACAGTCAAACCATGAAATTTTCCTTCCGATAGGTAAAGAAAATGCTCTTGTTTCTTGCATGCAGTACGGACAAGCTAGACGACCAGTCGTACTCCAACCTGAAAGCATTGCATAACCAGGAAAATCACTAATTGTCCACAACAGAGAAGCACGCATAAAAAAGTTTTTTTTTTGCGAAATATCATATGTTTCTACCCCTTCATACCACAATTTTTTTAATTCTTCAATCAACGGTTGTAATTACACATCAATTCCTTGCGTCGGATCATCAGGACCAGGGACGACAATTGTGAGAAACATATAAGGCGTTTTCATACACATCAACGGAGGTAAATTATAAGGTGTTACAATTATAGGCCAGGATGAATATTTAGAACCAAATTGAGAAAATGGTGAAAACCCATCCGTACATAACCAAGTCTAACATTACGACTCTCAAATGCAAAATTGGGATATTTTTGGTCAAAATGCTTCCATGCTTCTCCATCCGACGGGTGTGTTAACGTACCTTCTTCACGTGTTCTCACACTGTGCCATCTCATATGTTGCGCGGTTACAGAAGATGCATATAACCTTTGAAGTTTAGGAATAATAGGTAAATAATGCATACGTTTACACGAGACTTCCTTTCCCTTTTTCTTTCTAGGTTTGTATCTTTCCTAATTACATATTCTACAATTCTTAAGGTTGATATCTTCCTTCCAAAATAGCATGCAACCCTTTATACATGTATCTATTTTTTGATACGGTAAACCAAAGGCCTACATCATTTTTTTAACTTCATAATGATTTTCACACATCAAATTATTAGAAGGCATATGCCGCTTCGCAGCTTGTACAACAGTTGTAAATCCAGCTTCTGTGAGGTTGTATTTCGATTTCATCGCAATGTATTCAGCAGTTACTGATAATTGAGTTCCGCTTTCATAACCTTCTCAAATGGGTTTTTTCGCTGCATCTAATAAATCATATATTTTTTTGGTTTGAATATTTGGTTCTTCTTCATCATTACCATCGTCATCATTACCATCGTTATCATTAAATTGTTGAACCGAGAACATTGAACGTGCAACATCTTCAAACTTTTATTCTACGAGATTCGTTGTAGAAATTTCATTATTCACTACCTCCTCAACTTGTGTAGAAGTAGATGCTAATGGTTCTCCATGACGATCCCAAACTGAATAGTTTGACACAAAACCATACTGACGCAAATGAACTCTAACCATTTGTGGTATCAAATGCTTCAATAACTTGCATCTACTACATGGACAATGGATTTCGACGTCGTTTCCGTTATTACTTAACGCGAAATCAATAAACACGCTGACATCGTTAATAAATTGTTTCTTTATTGTGCCATCAGTTTCTCTTTGTTGGTACATCCAGCTTCGATCATTAAAATAATCGCGATCCATTTTTCCTAAGTACATATAAAATTAGAAAGAATGTTAAAATTTACAATTTTTATTACTTTTATAACAATTTTTGTGTCCGTCACTAAATTCTCAAAATTCCCTTATAATTGATATATGCATGTTATGTTGAAATATATTCACAATTTTATTACCGAATGCATGTTATGTTAATTGATCATTTACTGGTGTGTCATCCTACCTCCCATTACAAATACAATAACATAATTAAATCGCGTAAATCTTTTCAATTTAAACGATTCAATAAAATTTCGGCAACACTTCCCTTTAGTTCCCTGAACAGTACACAATTGCGTGTACACAGGGAACATAAAGGAAGTGCTTTCGAAATTTTGAGAACCGTTTAAAATGGAATATTTTACGAGATTTAATTTCGTTATTGTGTTCGTTATTTGTCCAATACAATGGACAAATCCAACAAATATTGTATACGATGAACATAAATGTCCGTTTCATTAATAAAACGAACATTTACATAATTATTATATACAATACTTATCAAACGGGGCCAAAAAAACTCTCTGAGGCTTTATGAATATAACATATTACGATTTGTTTTTTTTCGTGATTGAAGTGTTTTTTTTCAACTTTGATTTCCAAATTTCAACTTAAAAATTTTTAAAATCATAGTTGCAGGTTTACGATCAGTTGCAGAACTCAAAAAACGGCCAAAGCTCAAGCCGTGCGCGTTTGTGCGCCTTAGCGCCTTAATTAACTACTCTGAATTGTACATACATAAATTTTATCACATATACGTATATTTTCAACATTAAATCGAACTATATAGTCGTACATTATATACAAAATTAAATGTTGTTTTCGCTAAATTTTCATAAAACATAAACTTAAGTATTTCTATTTCCACCACATATTTTCAACAAATTAGATATCTTTTTCAATGCATACATCACTATACATATGCATATACATATGCATATATATATATATATATATATATATATATATATATATATATTCAACTTGAACTAATTAAATCCTAGATTAGCTACATAATCAAATAAATCTTCAAATACAAACTTACTAACAGAAACTAATTAAACTAACTAAAACCCTAGATTAATTAACTAAGTAATTTATAAATAAAAACCCTAGATTAGCAACTTAAATGATTAAACCCTACATTAGCGACAAATTGAAAGCATCATACAGACAAACATACACTAATTAACAAAATTAGGGCTAATACACACAAACAGACCTTCAAATTGGAGAGAATCCGAGATTAGAGAGGAGAAGAGAGTGTCTTGACCGACTTGGAGAGATCCTAGGTGGATGGGGGCACGGAATAGGGTGATATCAGAAATAAAGGGGGAAAATTTGGGGTTTTTGGGTTTGATTTCGTGGGGGAAGAAAATGGGGAATAAGGAGAAAGGATTGGGTTATTTTTCTGCTCGTCCGTGTAACGGGTACCAACGGCCTTCATCGGATTTATAACCGATGGCCGCCAACGGTTTTCAACGGCGTATATTTGTGTACCGTAAGAAAATACCAACTTTTGGCTTCCGTTGGAAGTCGTTGGTCAATAGCCGTTGGCGGCCGTCGGATCACTCCGACGCTATACTGTACAATCTTTGTAGTGTTGGAAATGAGTTCTTAAGCAATTGTGGTCTGCCGTAGAGTAATAAGTTATCAGAGAAATTCGTCCATAGGGTATTAAAGGATTATAGGAACTTGTCATATATATGGAATATATTTGTGTGTTGTACTCGCATAAACATAGATTTGATGGTTCTATATTGCCAAATAGAGGAAATAAGTTTTCTTTTAAACTTAGAGAACTTTTATTCACCAAAACTGTTGTTCTGGCCTGTCTCTTCTTTAAAACGCAGGATAATGGGGTGGTAATGGTTGCTTGCTGATGTCATGGTGACAGAAGCCTTACGATGGAGATTCTGTCAAGTTTATTATTATATTTTTATAGTCGATTACATCGGTGGAGCATTTATGATATACCTATATTTTGATATTGGGATTTGTTATCATGTAATCGACATTTATGAGGCTTTTATGATATGGTGTATCCATTTTTACTATTATATTTTATCTTTTTTACTATAAGATTCTGATTTCGTTTTAATTTGGCTTTGTTAACATATTTTTTACAGAAAGCAAAGGCTTGCATAAAATGACTCTAGGTTTCAATGAGCCTTTTCTAGGTTGGGATTTATGCCCATTCTGGGACGGTTGCTCATATTTCATGATTTTCTGTGAAACAATATATGTGATATTGATTTTTGATTGTGGATGAAGACATAGGCTATGATAATATGAAAGGGATGATGCTACGGTGGTGGCTAATGAGAAAATTAGGGTTGATGACTAATTAGAGGGGTATTTATAATCTCATTAGGCTATGTGTCCAAAACCAACACACATTTTAAATGGAAAAGCCAAAAGGTACATCCAATCGATATAATACTTGGAAAGTTGCAAAAGCTCACATGATGGTTCTAAAATATAAATTTCATCGTGTCTGACATTGTGCTGCAAATGACAAATTTTCCAACATTTCGAGCACTACAACAGAAATAGTCTTTTATAGCGGCATATAGCCGCTATTAAATAATACTATAGCGGTTCGAAAAGCGCTGTATATCGACATGTTATAAAAAATTGTTGAATAATTATAACACAGAAACTGCCGTTATAAAAGGGTATCATTTTATAGCGGCTATATGCCGTTATGGTACGTAGGATGATAGCTCACTATTGCCGCTATAAAACAAGTAATTCTTCATGAAAATAAAGAATTTCTATAACACTACATAGCTGCTATAAAATATTAATTCAATGGCGGTTTTATCGTGCTATAAACCAACAGGATAACATTTCTAAATCCTTTTACACAATGCAAGGAGGTCACAAAAGTTTGCATACCTCATCAAAGTATTTCAATCAGTCTCATATATCATGAATCATCATTCAAGAGATTTTGATTTATTTTATTGAGATGGAACTTTGGATTGTAACAAGGAAATATTATTTATTTATTTATTTTATTTTTTATTTGAAGCACACAAGTTTGGTGACATATAAGTAACTAATTCATGTAGGAACGTAGATTACACAACGCTCTCACTAACAGTAGAAGCATTTAACTAGAAAAAGAAAAAGTAAAGCTACACGTTACTGTATATTCTATAAAAAGTTCCATCAAAGAGCTCTTTCTTCTCACTCTCTAACTATTTCCAAGCCCTAATATGTCGAGTGTCTTGAATACGAAACCAACCGTCTAGTAGATGCTCATTCTTGAACTGTTTCCAAGCCTGGATCGGTCGAGCTTCATGAATATTAAACCGACCCTCATACGAATCCCTCTCATTCAAAAAATGTTTCCAGGCCTTAGTAGGATGAATGTTCTGAATATTAAACTGGCATTCATCTGAAATTTCATGATTTACAAACAATCCACTAGCAGAAAAAGCCATGAACTCTGAAGGATTCATGTAATGATTAACTCTGGACACGATCCCCCCCCCAAACCACCCTTAATCAAATCTCAAATTACTTGACATGGAATCATCGGATTTTACGGTTTGTCCTTTTTGTTGAAGAACGATTGCATTATTGACGAACTGAGATTCACTCTTCTCCAATAGGGATGGCATGATGTTTTGCATTCCAAATGATTCCCAATTGACTTGCTCTCGAATACTGTATCCTTTATTTTTATTAACTGAATGGCGCTGTTCGAGTTCATATCGATGCCCGAGGTCTAATTTTTCAGCTAGCAGTTTCAGTTTTTGGAGTTTGTTGCCTATCCTTGATGATACAGTCGTGTACAGTATTCCTCCAGCGTCGTCTTCGGTGTCTTCTCTAGAGGTGGCAAGATCATCAAAGTAGATTGGTCCCCAACAACTACTGTTACCTGTTTGTCTACTTTTGGGAGCTTTGTACCCACTGGCATAATCTCCTACATCCCAATATGAACAAATGGGATGACTATTGGTGTATTATCAGCATCCATCACCAGCCTCTCAACACCTCTCTTCGCAAGGCCTAAAGTTATTCCACCATTTCTAGACCGCATACCTTCCGAAAATATATGGACCCAGCCACCAGTATGAATCTTCGATAAAGCCATAGCCATTCCCTGTTGTAACAAGGAAATATTAAATCCAAACCAGAAATCATAATATGAGACAACTTTCAAACCACTAATAAAACTCACTGTAAAAAATTCTCTCAGTTGTTATAGTAGACATCACATTTCCACTTGTTTTATTGTAAAACCATCGATAGGGATATTATTATATTTAAGATGGCAAAGAAGCCTTCTCAATATGGGTGTGCTTCCATAAATCGTGAGTCCAACCACGGGTACAGTATATTTTCAAACAGATAATGTCATTTGATAGCTAATACATAAAAGCAAAAATTGTGCGTAAAAACTACTTATTACAGTTGAATCAATAATACATATGATAGTGCTTTGTTATTTTGACAATTATAAATGAAAGGGTGCACTTTGTTTCAAAGTATAATAGTACTGAATGGAAAGGTTATACAATCTTACTTCATATTCATATCTGATAACTGCAACTAGTTTATGAAATTAATTAGTTTACTATATCATTATTTGATATTCATAGGAATTTTTATAACATTTGTATTATAGACCTTCTTCAACATCCTGGATCCACCACAATTTTTATTTTCTAAAACCACTTTTATGCTAAAATTTATATTGAATCACACATTAAATTCATATTTGTAAACATATCATAGAAACCAAAAATCAAATTGTCACATTCATAGAAACCAAAATTAACTTGAAAGTATGTACCGTTCAATGGAAAGCTTCCCCTGTTTGTTGTCCTGCAAGGAATCTATATACATAATTTTTTATTTCAAGCATCAGTAGAAAGTAAACATTCAGTGATAAAATTCAAAAGTAAAAGGAATTTACCAATAAGGTTCCTCTGACTGTTTGAGACTGTTTCTCTTTTGCAGCTACAACTAAACCAAGTGTCCATTACACAGATGTTACCCGATTCTTGAAAATTGCAACATTATTTACATATGCATATCATGGTGGCAACTATGCATATCATGGAAATTTACATATCAGAGATCTAACAGGGTGTTTACCATTAATGTAAATAAGGGAAAACAATTTGTTTGAATCTTGTATGCAGGATTTAACAAATGAAGATCAACATATAAGGCAAAGATTGTGAAGCTTTATAACTGTATGGAAGTTTAAGTATAATACTTTTATCAATTCTATCTATTTCTACAAAATCATCACCATCAGCATTCAATCAACTTTTTTGTCCAAATTTGCTCTGAATTTCTCCACTGGAAATAAAACAAGGCTATAGTGCTGTACTTTTGTCATTTTTAAGATCGCTTATTGCCCATATGGTTTGACTATAGTTGTAGCAATGCTCCTAATGAATAGATAGTATTAAAAATTTGATGAACAACCATCTGTTACTTCCTATTTTAATGCAAAATGCATCACATTTGTATAAAGTGACAAGACTATACATGAAGCAATTCCTTTTTTAGCAGTGGAACTGATTGCTGTTGAAAGAAAACGTTAACCTATACTTTTATACCATTCAAGAAACAATAGCAGCGCTGTGTAGTGTAATAAACGAGCATAATTAACAAATATATAGTGGATGATACATAGACTGGGCAGTGGGTCATGCCGTGACATAAATAACACCATCCTATCAGCACTTCATCAGATTACTATACATCCTTCTAAAATTCGCCACCAAGATGTTTACTAGGACTTTCCTTAACGCTAACGCTGCAAAAATAGGTTTGTAAAAAAATCTGTAAATTATAGTATTTTGCACAATCAAGAACAGTATCAATATTATATTAAGATGACGAATAAACTCCAAATGTGCATAAACGAGTTTTCGCTATTAAACGTTAATCAATGCTTATTGAGAGCGTGCTAAGGTTAATTATTTACTTAATTTCTCCTTATGGAATATAAAGGCTTCATTTAAACATTGAAACTACCTTTGAGTCACCATTAACAAATATTTAGCATATGTCAATATAACCCAGTCATCTTCACATATATAGTGGATATATCGTCACTTACATTTTCGTTCTAGAGAAATTGATTATGTCAAGTAAGGCATTAAAGGTTTTTGAAAGGCATCCAATATATCATGCATGTCACTAGTTTATTGACACTTATTTGCAGAGCACCCTATATCCATGTAAATGGCCCACGATGCAAAGATAAAACGAACACCCAATACCAAACTTCACAACTATTTAAATCTGAATCTCCAAACACACCAACAATCAAGTTTTGTCCACTGCATCTTCCATCCCAGGATAGAAAGTATGGGCAGAGTTGAAGAAGCAAAAAGCATTTTTTTTTGTTTCCCTGGTCCCAATGAACACCGCATGGTTTTTCAAAATAGCAATCACCACCGCCTTCCTTGGAAAAATAGACAAGCTCCAACCTTTTTACCTCCGCTTCTTTCATCTTCTCTATTGAATTTTCTGTTAGTTTGTGACACATCCATCGATCTCTTACATACCTCTTATCACCGCCCCCATCAAATTACCAATACAAACACAATCCATCTCCTACATTGTACCAGAACTCCAGCAAATAACTTTCCCAGTAGAACATCCACCGATCAACATACTCATGTTTCGTCTTCTATTTCATCGAATCAGCTCCACGCTTCCACTCACACTTCAGCCTGCAGTTCCTGCCTCACCAAATACAAATACTATTTATGTAGACAACTACTGAACCAAC
>JASFAX010007103.1:0-27877 GCA_030737875.1 Allium sativum | reverse complement strand
CAATTTGACTTGATGATTGAATAGGGTTAAGTCATGAGCTTCTTGATATACTTAACCAACTTGTAGGGCTAGGTCTTGGACTTGAATACTTAGCCAAATCTTGACATGATTCGTAGGCAGGTTAAGTCATGAACTTAAACGACAATACTTAACCCATTAGACAAAACCCTAGTTCAGGGGACTAGGTGGAAAGCCGGGATTAACAAGGATAACGGGAAAAGAAGCTAAGTGGTAAACCTTAGTTAAGAATAACTAAGTAATAATTCTTAGCCAAGGACATGGGACTAGTTCATAAATAGATGAGTAACCTGATACGGTAGGTCATCGCTTAGTATACGAGGAGGAGCAACTTATCTGACTTGGATAAAAAGCTCCAGCGAGCTGGGTAACGAAGCGGTAGCTTCGGGGGACGTGAGGGTACTCTTGGTATCCCTCTGTGAGGTGGCAGATGGTCCATGAAACCTGGCCTCACAGAGGTTAAGGTCCGCGGTAGAAGAGCCAAGAGTATGCCTTGGTTGCTGTGCGAGCAACCTAAAGACGGGGATGGATTAGCGTGGAGTCGACGATACTTGATTTTTGCCCTGGATAGCGCGTCGCCGACTACCTACCATCTTTAGTCAATCGTGTACGTACGGAAAGGCAGAGAACTCCCAACAGACCATATACTTGCTATCGAGTTATGGGTGAGGTTGGCCAATAGGAAAGTGGGGCTATAGTGGGACCGGGATGTAGTTCTCATACATGATTTTTCTTGGATTGCCTTTCAGTAGTTGAGGGAGGGGTCACGTGGGACCATAGCCACGGATACAAAAACAGACCTTGATATCTGCATCGGCAGATGACTTAAAGCTCCCGACTGAGTTCCGTATTTCTTGATTTGCCCTGGCACGGAACTCGGATGGCACATTGAGATACATGTGCGTCTAGACATGGAAAACGATTCACGATACATACGTGGGATAAAGGGCGTGGTTGACGGGTGGCATAATCCCTAGTGGCCCTAGGTGGCTTGAACCCAAACCGAGACACGGAAACGTTCATTAGGTAGCATAATCCCTAGTGGTCCTAGGTGGCATAAATCCTAAGTGAACACTCGATAGTTCATGGTAATAAAACATAACCAGATCAAGGGTAACAGTCCAAAACAACTTCAAGGATAAAATGGTACTACGTTGAGGTGGTATAGATTTACATGAGAAAGCCCGTACGGCCTACGGCAAAGGACTGAACTTATACATGGAAAGAAACATACGAGTTGGGAAAACCTACATATGCTATATATTAGGTTGACATGGACCATTACATGACATTGGGCAAGGGACATTCATAGTTAACACATAACGCGGGTTGGGATACTAGTACGAGAGGTGCAGAGCAAATATACATGATAAATACCTTGGGATGTTATACATGATAGATACCTTGGGATTGTATACTTGATAGAAACCTGACGATGTGATACCTTGATTTATCTTGACACCGTAGTTTATCATGATACCTTAGTTTATCTTGCTACAATAGTTCATCCAGTTATCTTGGTTTAGCTTATCTATCTTGTCGTCATCCTTATGTTTACTTTCAGTTTATGCATGTCATGTTACCTTTACCTGTTTTTATACTGGAAGTAGATAGGACTTACCAGTCTTTATGACTGACCCCGTTTTCTTTCGCCTCTTTGTCTTCCGTTCCCCCCCCCCCCAGGTTTTTAGGGAGGAAATGATGTTGTTTAGTTCGGACCTCTTATGCTTGAAGGTCATCATGTATAGCTTGGTCTTCTCTTGGCTATGGCTGCTTCATCGCTTTATTTTGGGGAATAATTTATGAAAAGGTTTTATGCTTCTTTACTATTGCAAGACAGGTTTTGATGTATTCAGATGTAAAAGGCTTTAGACCTTATTTTATAAGGTAATGAAATTTGTTTTACTTCCGCTGTTTTGTATATGTTCTGTCTTGTAATATTTCTGTGCATGTTTACCTCGATAATGCTTCACCAAACCTAGCGCATTCCCTTTGTGAGTGACCCTAGCGGAGGTGGGGTGTTACATCTACTATGGCTTTGTCTCTTTTATTTGGGGAATTATGTTTTTGTTTAAGTATTTATGTACTCTGGTGGTAAAAGACAGAAGTTATATTGTTGTAATGGCTTTTGTGATTTATGGTATTTTGGACCACGATGTATGATTTGTGTTTGAAATAAAAATTTGAATTTCCGCTGCTATCTTATTTATATCTGTCTTATAATATTCTACGTCTGTTTACCTATAGCGCTTCTCGAAACTTAATGCATTCGCTTTGTGAGTGACATTAACGGACGTAGGGTGTAACGTAACATGTTAGAGGATTTGATCTAAACAAAGACAAGGATGGAGAAGAATAAAGGAAGATAGCCTCAGAATATGTAAGTTAGGAGTGTGGGTCTACGTCTTTATTTATATGTCAAAGTGTATAAGAACCATCAAATTAAAAATATAAAATATGAACGATCCATGACACCTAACCGTAAAAGAACATAACCTAAAACCAAGCTGCCATCCTCTCTTACACTCACCTGGCGATTGACCTCCCCCTATACGGCAGCGGTCCTTATAGAGAAAAGGAGGTCAACCACCCTTCGAATCTGGGCATGGTGAATTATTTCACACATCTTTGTTTTAATGTTAATAAATAGTAATTAATTTGTTATTATTTTTGTAATGTATCACATTCTTTATATATATATATATATATATATATATATATATATATATATATAATACACATAGAATTTTAATTCAAATATGAAATATTCTTGTATGCCAATTTTATTAATTTACATATCCTATTTAAATTCAAATTCAAATCTGCACGTTTTTTATTTTAAACTCAAAACATTCGTATCTTTTTCATACAAACTCCATTTTTGATGACCGAAATATAAAAACAGATCAAAACCTCATAATGAACACAATAGTAATACATTTGTTGCCAAATTTCTATGTATTAAAAATCCTTAATTTTAACCTAATATTATCTATATTCAATTATTATTATTTTATTTCTATAACTAATTTGGGTATATTCTAAGGGGTGTTACACTAATAATTAGTTATCGACAATAATCTTCTTTGCCACTAGAACACTCTAACAAGTTCATAGTGGTGGACAATCTACTAATGTAACGATAAGTACTCAGTAGATACGTATCAAATACATGCCTAATTTGAGGAGGCAACAACATCAATGGAAGGCACAACACGACTATTGCGATGGAGGGTTGTGGTGACCTTGAGGGTTTCATAATGATTATTGCAGCATGCTATGGGATTGGGTGGCAGTGATGGGCTGCCGATAGGAATGACAATGGAGCGCGTTGGGACGGGTTTCTCTTGCCCTAGACCCGACCCAGACTTTTTAAACCCCGCCCCCAGATCTGCACCGTATACCCGATGCAGGTCTGGAATTTCTCCCCGTACCTGAAACCCGTACGGATCAGAGTAGACCCGACCCTTCCCATGACCCGGCGGTATTGTGTTCTAACATACACAAATTTATATACTTATATTTTTTTTATCATTAAATGATATATTATATACATATTATAATGTGTTCACAATGATAAGAAAATATAATAAAATGAGTTGTAAGATAATAGTTTAAAATGTATGCATTTGTTATTGTATGATTATCATTGAAGCAACTTAATACTATGAAAAATTTATTGTTTGTTAATTGAAAGAATATAATATTCAAGTTATAACCATGTATACCTAAAAAGATTAACAAATAATCATTATAGTTGTAAAGTGTTTTAATGATGTTTCAATCATGCGGGTCAAGTTGGAACGGGTTAGCCATGCCCCATACCGATCCTAGATCTGGATCTTCAAAAGCGGATCGGTTGTCTATCCGCCTCGAAGGCCCTATGGGACGGATCAAAACATGAGCGGGTAAGCGGGTTTGGATCCTAGACCTGACGTTGCCTTCCCTAGCTGCCGACAGAAGTGTGGGGAGGCTAAGGCTACGGTTGTGGAAGTGGTGTTGTGGTTTTGATGTTAGTCTTGTAATATGAAGGATGCTATGTGTTAACTAGCGATGTTGTTGGTGGCTTCGACTTGAGACGTCCTGTGGGAGGCTAGGTTTTTATTTCTTTTTTCAACTTCATTCGGATGCTACAACATAACGGCGATCATCAAATAGTTGTGTTCACCTTTTTTCCAGTGAGGATTATAATATGTATTATATTGTATTAATAGCGGTGGAGACAATAGAATCTACTGTACCCCGAAGGTTAGGTTTCATAAATTAAAAGTGGGAATAGGTTGGCATGGAATAGCTTTCACACCATTATTTCAATATATATTTTACATTAATTTTGTTAGTTTGTATGTACGTATCGTGGAAATGAATTAATTTTAGAACAATATTATTCACAGTCCTACACATACACAGGTTATTGTAGAACAAAAGCAAAAGAACATTAATCATGACAATGATGACAAACAAGCTAAAAACTCAAAGAAACAAACCTTCGCCAACTACTTCAATTCTACAAGAACTTCACAACCGTCCTAAAAAAACGAGAGGAAGAGGAAGATCAAAAATATAAATAACCCTACATGACATATCCACTCAAACACCTATCACTGTTCAATCGATCGACGCCTTGAACCGAGCAAGATCTTTGGCAATGGACGGTTTAGATCGAATCTTAACATCCTTCTCAAGTACATCAACCATCACTCTAGGAACAATGCACTTCTCCTCACTTGATAGTTTCTCCTGCAGCCCCTTAAACTTCAAAGCAACTCCAAGCTCTTCAACCGCTTCTTTCACTTTGTCATTCTTCTCCACCTACAATATATATCAATATGATGCATAAATAGGGGTAGAGGAATTGAACAGTTGTTTACATACAACATATATATATATGTATATATATATATATATATATATATATGTATATATATATATATATGCATGCATGCATGCATGGAAACTTAAGTACATACTCACATACCTGCATTGTGCTTATAAGCTGAAGGATCCCAACCTGAGCTTGCAAGAACTTAACATACTTATAAGCAGCATGAAACATTTGAGCAGTGTTCATTTTGCTCCCTCCAGGGATCAACTTCCCAATTTCCTGGGTTTTCACACTTATCTTCCTCCTCCTCTCTCTAGCCGCCGCGCTTTGCACCGATACATTCGCATTGATCCTGGTATTTGCTTCAATATTTGTCCGCAGCCCCTTGTAAAAACAGTCATTGCATCCTTCTGTTCTTGTGCATTTCTGGCGTTTTGGGATGGACATCACAGAAGAATCTGAATACAATGGTTCGGTAATGGTGTTGTCTTCTGATGAATTGAAAAGTGAGTCTATTGAGAAATCTACTGGGTCGTAGAAGCTAAGCAGTGCGTCGTTTACTTCGGATTCGTAAGCTTCGCTGTTTGAGAAGAAGCTTACTGCCATTGTCGAAACTTAGTATCCTGTATACAAATTAATGAAGTGGTTAAGGAACTAATTTTTGTTAATACTGATTATGTTAAGCAGTATCGAGCTTAATGCAAGTATGCAAGTAATTAAAAGCAGTAAAACGAAGCAAGAGGAATAGTACGGTACCTGAGTTTGCTTCTGGATAAGAACTAAGAAGACTGGTTTAGTTTTACAACTAATAATTTTCTTGACTACTGACTTATTAGTTATTACTTTTAAGTGACGGTTAAGGGAGGAATAAGCGAGAGTGTTTAGGAATCAGTTACTGATTCATGCCTATAATTAAGGTATGTAGTGGGATGTTCTTTATTTTGTTTTATTTTTTATTTTTTTTCTTTGAATTCAGTGGCGGCTGTGACTTAAAAAATAAATAAAAATTTGTTGATTTAATTTACCCATTTTATATGATTTGTAGTGCGATAAAAATGAAAACATAAGTGCATTTCTTTGCGTGTCAAGAGTTGAGACTTGTTAAAACATAAAACTTGTATTGCTATTTTTTGATATATGTTGAAATCAGGCGTGAAAAACTTAAGAAAACGAGGTTGTTTAGGGAAAAAGTAAGAACTGGAAAACCTAGATTTATGTGGCGGCAACTTGATTTGGTCAACTGCGTTTACTTCCGCGCCAATCCAGAAACTTTTTGGGGGCGGATTCTAATAATGTTCTATGATCCAGGCCCAACTTACAGTCACTAGTCCCTAGGGTGGGTATAAACCGCACTGCAATGCGGAAACTGCGCAGATCGGATCGTAAAAACGATGCGGAAAACCACACCAGATTCTCTCTTTAAAGCAACAGCCCGAATCGAACCGACCTGCAACAATACGGTTCGGTTGCGGTTTGAACTGTTATCAAACCATATTAAACCAAACCGAACCGCATAGCTATTCCGGTAATGTTATGATAAAAAAATTAACAAATTCCTATCTGGTTTTTTATTTTAACGATATATATTATATTTTCAACGTATGTTGTAGTTATATCAATTCACGATAACACTATGTGTTTTAACCTTCAGGTGACACAACGTCATACAATCGTAAATTGATTGTTGATGGAAGCAATTCTCTTGTTTCATATTTAATACGGGTTCAAACCGGACCGAATCAAAACCGGACCGTATTACATCGAAACCGAACCAAAACCGAACCATTTGAATGGTTAGTATAATGGTTTGTATTTTTGAAAAACCGTTTGATGCGGTGCGGAAGCGGTTTGAGCTCCAACTCGCACCGAACCGAACCGCGCCCACCCCTACTAGTCACACTACATTGTTACATGTTCGGTCGCAGCCTTCGTGTACCTCATCTAAGTGACCCGCTAAAAATTTGACATATGATGATCCATTGCACGTTCAATGAGCACGACACGTCAAGATGTAATAGTTCAATTCGAATTGAACACACGGTTCTCTTCTTTATTCCAAATTCGAAAATAAAATCCAATTATAAAATTTTCAGCAGAAATGCTAATTCGTCCGAAAAAAACAGCCGAAAGTACACTCGAAATAATGTCAGTCACTAGATTTTTGCTCCCTCGAAAATCTTGATGCTTCGGGGGTCTTTTTCGAGTAGCAGTGCTCATTTTTCAAATCCGAAAAAATGAATGCAACTTTTTCTAATATACATTCATTTTAGCATTCTTTTATATGATATGTATTTTTTCACAGTGACACTGATCTAATTAGGAAACATATATATGAATGTTTTGTTACATCCCAAATAGAACAACATATTTAAAAGTTTTTTTTTCAACACATAATCACTTTGTGTTTTCCACTAACTCTCTCTTCACTTGCTTATTTTTCTAGATATTAAGTTGGACTTAAATAGAAGAATTGGAAGAGGTGCAGCAAATTGAGATGTTGTAATATATAAATATATGGAAGCGGTTATTAGGATACAAAGTTAGAAACATATTTTGTAATAATTGGATTTGTTTATTTTTTTGTGAAAAGTGTAATTCAAAGATGAGATCTAATGGTTGAGTTTTACCTATACAAAAAAAATCATATATATATATATATATATATATACATATGCGCGCGCGCGCACACACACACACACACACACACACACATATATATATATAGGGGTGGAGTGTGTGCATGTGCACACGAGCATATATGCACGTGTAGGTTGGTGTTACCCAACCTTTTGGCCTTCTATCAGAAGCCATATGGATTGTTACGACCCGGCTATCGCAAGGCTAAACGACTTAGAAGTGTCATCGCAATTCCTATGGATCAAGTCCAGATGGAGCCGTGCGAGTGCTATCATATCTTCTCATTAAAACAACTCCCAAATGGTTAAGTGTTCATGGACCATTATGAATCAAACTCCGGAATCGACATGAATCCTACTCGGGATCAGCAAGATTCCCCATACTACAACATCTCAATAGACCTGCCAAAGGCATTAAGGTTCAGTAAAACTCCGCAACATCACAAAATATCTCAATACTTTCGGGATCGGTATAACTCAACAACACATTCGAGATTAGCACGAGTTCTAGAATTCAACGACTCATTCATACTTCAAGTGTTCGTACTTTCCAATCCATCAATCAGAATAAGTTACAACCCAAAATTTTGACAATAATTAAATTAGCTATTTAATTAGATTCTAAAAATAAAAGTTTCAAAAATGATTGAATTTAATAACAAAACTTGCACCGTTATGTTCATGACGTAATTCTAGTCAATGTTCATGTTTGGAACTTCACGAACGGAGTCTGTATGAAGAAGTTACAGACAAAATACAAAAACGGACGAAAAATAAATAAAATAGGATAATATATAAGGTAATATAATTATTTCCATGAATCCCTAAATCCCTCACCACTGCCAGGTCGAACCAGGCAATGGCGGCTAGGATTTATTTATATAATTTATTATGTATCGACAGTTAGATCTTTATAAATTTAAATCTAACGATTCATTGTCATTTCTATGCCTCTATAGGACTAGAGCCCCCACTCTTTTGCTCATATTTTCTGAGGTAACAACGAAGCTCTACCACCTCAATTCTCCAATCTTTTCTAAAATTCTAAATTATAAATGTATTCAAATCAAATAAACAAGGATTGGAGATACTGAACCTAGATCAGCGCAAAAGGGTTGGTTCTACAAATAGGTAATCTGTATTTGTTATCACTAAAGTTTGCACTGATCTAATGGAGAAAAGTGGAAGATTCAAAACCAGAAGACGATATTGAAAAAATGGCTTGAGGTAACAAAAATGAAACCAAGAAGAAAAGGCTTTGAGGGCAACTAAATCGACACCGAATTTCAAAGTCAAACCCAAAAAACGAGATCGGAAAACAAGAAAGTTGATACCAAGTACAGTGAAGAGACAGTGGAGCCGACACTGAAAAAGGAAAAAAAGATAGGAGTAGAGCTGGTACCAATGAGTGGAGTCGTAACAAGTGGAGCAGACATTGAAAGCTTGGAAAAATAAACGAAGCCGATACAAAAATTGCAAGATTGGAAATATAAAGTCGATACCAAGAAAAGAAGCAAAAAGGCACGTTGTCGACACCAACATGCAGTGAGCAATTAATTTGGTGTCGACACCGAAGAATAAAGGCAAATGCATAAAATGGACACCAAGACAAACGAGGTTGAAGCACGAAGGCGATACCGAAAGCTACTAAACTGAGCACGAAGACATGACCAAGTACTGAGAACCAGTGTTGTAAGGGGTGATACCAGAACTGGAAGTGTTAACTTTAATTTTCGTCAACACCAATGTATAGGGTTATGATTGTGGAACCATGGTAATCTAGTCCTTCTAAGCTTGACTGAATTCACCGCTCCATAGGTATCAAGATCCCAAGTCTGAAGATTGGTTACTCTTCCTCCAAGAGGTGAGTATCATGCTTACGAAACTAAAGGACCAGCAGTTAACTTGGGCTTGGGTTACAACAATCATTACTAATTGGAACTAGAATAAAAATTAAGGGTAATTAGGTAATTGTCGGAAATATTTGGTTGAAGGGAGTTGGCTTGCACAAGCATAACAAAACAAAATATGTGAAACAGTAAAGAACACAACAATTTATAGTGGTTTGGTTCGGACAGAACCTACATCTACTTTAAGGGCTTTGATGATTTTATTCATGGAGGAGGCTACATAAGAAATCCTTAATTTGATTTGCAAATTAGGGTTTGCTCTCTCAGAAGAATAAAAGATTGAGGAATAAGAAAAAGATCCCCCAAAATGAGACCCCTAGCGTTTTATTTATAGACAATTTGGGCTCCCTTTGGTTGCGACTCAGTAGAAAGCCCGCTTCCATTCGAAGCTTCCAGTATCGATCCGCCTATGTGGTTTCCTATGTCGGTCCGCTTGGCTTCATTGGTGAGTCTTTGTTTGCTTGATAGCTTATTGATGTTGTCCTTGCTTCAAAAGTCTATGGTTATGGTACCGATCCTCTAGTGCTTCTTTATAACTTTTTACAATCTTTAGGTGATAGTATCGATACCAAGCCTATTGTTATCGATAGCACTATGCTTGCTCCCCTTCCTTACTGTTAGCTTCATACATACATTATAGTATTGCTGTCGTGTTACCAGTTCTTCATGTGTGACATTGCTTCTACTGATGTCGACACCTACTTCTGTTGCTTGACTCTTCTTCTTTATTCAATGCATTAGCTTTCAGTACCACCCTAATGCTTTAGCCTATCTCCCTTGGTATCAACTTTAGCTCTCACTTTCCTTCCTTTGATGTTTTTCTATCTCTTTAATAGTACTGGCTATTAGTGCTTCTTTCTGCCTTTGCTGCTCGTCCCAATGGATGTCACCCTCTTTCATCGATATCGACACTTAGTTGTAGATAGCTCTCCTTTACCTCATCATATATGCTTCCAATTTTCCTCTTCCTTCATGAATATGGTTTTGGTATCGTGTCTCTCTCTTTAGTATCTGGTGTTGACTCATTTGCTTTCCTTATTCAGTATTTAGTGTTGCCACCCACGATGTTAACTCTCAACATCTTGCTCCATCCTTGTTGCTTTTCTCTTAAGATATCAAATGCATGTTCCTACCTTTGAATCTTCGGTTTCCTGGTTTTTGCCTTACTGCTTTGGTATGGGTTGGCATATCTGATGCTCTCGTTGTCTTCGTATCAACCTTATAAACTTGTCTTTCTTTCCTTGTGTTGATGGCAAGCTAATTACTCACTGTCTTCACTTTCTTATTTTCCTGTTGTCTCGGTATCGTTGTTACTACTTTCTTCTGATCCCCTCGCTATCGTTGTTGGTTTTAGTACTTCTCAAGCTTATATTTTAGTGTAGATCTTATTGGGCTTCTCTTTCCTTCTTTCTTCGTCAGTCTCAATGCCTTAAGCCATTTGTTCTCAATGTTGTCTTCTGGAGTTTCCACTCCCTTCCATTTAAGCAACGCAAATTTGGTGTTAACATATAGCCCCCTTATTATAAGAGGCTTTTATTCTTTAGGACAAAAATCCAATGATTCCCGGATTTCCTTTCTGTAACTTAAGAAGCATTCGAGAGATTTTCGTTATTAGTTTTGTATAACCTAAAGTAATGATATGAAAATTGTGACACCCCATATCCGTTAATGTCACTCACTAAGGGAATGCATTAAGTTTCGTGAAGAGCTATAGGTAAACAGACACAGAATAATTACAAGACAGATATAAATAAGGCAACAACGGAAAATTTAAACTTATATTTCAAACATAAGTCATAATACCGTGGTTCACAATTTCATAAGTCATAAAAACCATTACAACAAAAATACTTCTGTCTTGCACCATTAGAGTACATAAGTAAATAAAAAGCATCATTCCCCCAGTAAAGAGTTAAGCCATAATAGAGACAAGAACTTGAGCCATACTTCAGAAGTAGCTCCCAGCAAGATGATATCTGATTCCTGATTAAGTCTGATTGTTTACTCCCTGAGAACCTTAGGGGTAGACGGAAGAAAGGAGGAGAAACAACAGGGTCAGACATAAAGTCTGGCGAGTCTAGTTACTTTTAGCCAGTAGATAATTAAAAGCAACATGATAGGCATATAAAGTGGATAAGAGAGAGATATCACTACATAAAAGGCAGGTGTGACAAGTAAGCAAGTTAAGGTGTATGTGCCTCACTAATGATTACACTGCATTATTGCTAGTATAACTGAAATGAGATGATCCCTTGCACTACAAGCTGGTAGGCTTAGGTCATACATCCAAGTATACCCTAACCGCTACCCTAATTGATCGGCTCCCTACCTTATAGATATCATGTGTTGGTCGCACAGTAGGAGGTATCACTTCCTAAAGTGGCAACCCTGGTGTTCACAACCATATCTACTGGTGCCACGGACGTCTTAGCCCCCCGCCCGGCCCATGCATGCACATGTCCTCAGTCGGTTTGCGCCGCCTACACCATCCGTCTCGTTTGGATCTTTTACAATCAATCAGTAAGCATGACCCTTCTCCGCCTAGTATGGAGGTCTTTACTTGATACCAACTGCGGGTTACTGACTGAAATGGTTCCCACACAATATGATACAAGCTCTCCCCCTTGTCTTGTATCCCCCACTAGGTTTTCCATTGACTATGTATACCCTTAGGTGTCTTTAATTACATAGCCCTATACTATCTATGCTTACCCTAAAGGGTGTCTTTAATTACATAACTTATTACATTATCTATCGGTTATGTATACCACTAGGTGTCTTTAATTACATAACCTTATTATATTATCTACTGTTATGTATACCACTAGGTGTCTTTAATTACATAACCTTATTGGGTTAAGTTCGTGGGCCTATATGTACATATTACCCATCCCCTCTAATTTACTTAACACACCACTACCCATCCAATTTTACTTAACCCTAACTTAAGTCCATAGTCATATTAAATTAGGTTAAGTAGTCCATTTCATTACCATGTCCAATTATGGTTATAAATGGACAAGACCTCCCACATTAGGCCTACAACGTGTGGATGTTGGATATGCCGGTCGGGTCCGGGCAGTCTTATTCCACAGTTGGGCCTAACCTCGTGTCTTAGCCCGATTCGTACTTGCGTACTTAGACCTCCCACATTAGGTTCAACATTAGTGGCTTCTGGATATGCCAGTCAGTTCCGGGCAGACTTCCACCACTAATGTAACCTACTCTCATGTCATAAGTACAATTTACAATTCCTAATTGTAAATTACTAAACATTCCAAATTAATCCAAATCTACCTATGTCATAAAGGTAACTATTTCTATGTTTTCCCCATTTGAATTACATGTCCCATTTCCTATTAAACATTACATAAATCATGCTAATTATAATCCCTTTTTCCCCGTTTTCTCTCTAACGTATTCATACTTATTTTGGCAGCATCTAGGCTATAAAGTAACCTAGCTATAATGATAGAAAGGGAATATGACAAGGGTGATAGTTTCAACATGTCTTGGCATAAACATGAGCATAAACTGGCATAATAACAAAGTGAATGGGCATATGATTAACATCAAAATAAGGTGGACATCAAACTAGTAACTTGTGGCAAACACTATGATGTTTAATAAGATTCAGATTTAACATTAAGTGTCCAATTACCTAGATCTAGCATAGTAAGGTGACATAGCAACATGTTTAGATCGAAAGTTAGATTCGCATGTCAAGTTTACAACATATATCAATGTATCACAATATGACAGGTGAAAGGTGATTAACATAAAGGTCTAGATCCATGTAATGTCGCAATTATCCAAATTAATAGATGTACTGTAATGACCCGCATTTGCAGAGGTATAATTATTTAATTAATTAATTATTTAAATGGTGAATTAAAGGATTTAATGGTAGATTAATTAAATAATGGTGAATATTTAATTAAAATAATAAATTAAATAATATATTTAATTCTGAAATAATCAAAATTGGCTAAAATGACGATATGGTGTGAACCAGATCATATGTGATATATAATTCAGTTTCGAATTGAATTTGAATAACGAATATATTCAGTTGACGTCAGTTTGAACGTATAATTATAATATAATTAAAATAGAGCTCGAAATGGCGCGGCAGTTCGCTATTTGGCGATTCGAACTTCAACTGAATGTACATGATTCGTTTTAAGCCGAATTTCTATAAAACAAGAAACGTGTGGAGCTGGTGGAGTATATCTTTCTATTGGAAGAGAAAAATCGGGATTTCGTCGTGTAGATTTTGATCTACGTCCAAATCAAATTTTAGAAAAGTCGCTGTGGAATTCCTTTATATTTTATAAAGGAATTAATTATATTTTTTTTAAAGGAATTTCATTTTTAAATCGAATATCGATTTAATCGGGAATTGAAATATCGAGTTATAAATCCCAGTAGAGCTATATGGTATTCCATTGTGAATATATACGATAATATTAATTTATTTGTATTTTTTAATATAAATATATTTATATATTTAAATGGGTTATTTAAAGCGTTAAAAATAGCCACTTTTGCAAACGAAGTCGGAATTCGACGAAACCTGTTTTGTTGGATCCGCAATATCAAATAGTTGTTAGATTTCCAGTTTCGTGATTTTTAGAGTCACCGTGTGACCGTATGGATTTTTAGAGTGTAAAACAGTCAGTATTTTGACCTTTAAAAATACGCTGTGTGAGCAAACGGAGTCGGAATTTGACGAAACCAGTTTCTTTGGAACCGAAATGTCGAATTATAGCTGTTTGTCCAGTTTCGTGATTTTTAGGTACCGTATGTGATCATGGAAATTTTTAGAAGTCGGATACGATGAGAAATGGACAAAATAAAATATTAAAATATTAATATAAAAATATCTAAAAATTTCTATAAATATCCCTCAACAAATTTCTAAAACCTAAATTTTTCCTCAGTCAAAATAAGCGCCGCCACATTTTTCTTCTGAAACGTGAAGAACAAATCTTCATAAATCCAACTAAATTCAAATAAAATTCTCTAAATCATGAAAGATGTATCTTTGAAATTGTAAGGAGAGGAGCTTCGCGTTGGTGTCCATCTGGAACTGTGCGACGTGTTTCGGGAGGTCGAGATTTGTGGCCGTGAAAGCTAGGGCTGAAGCCAAGGAGGAGCACGGTGGTCGATAGACGAAGCGGATGGTGGCAGTGAACTCGGGGATGGAGGAGGAGTCGATTGGCACAACTCGAGGGTGTTCGGTGGATTTTGAGTTCGATGTTTCTTCCGCGATGCAGTGGGATCCTAGAAACCGTTTTCGTCGAGGTTGATGCGAGTTATGAGTGATTGGGTCGAGTGGATGGAGGGTTGGACGCTGAGTGGTTGGATGGTGGTGGCGACGTCAGTGGATGGCCGAGGAGGTGGGTGGTGGTGGTCAAAGAAGGGTCAAACGGGTTTAGGGGAAATACTGGAGTCCGGATTTCCAGTTCGGGGAAGAAGGATTTGAGGGGCCGTGAGTTTATAAATAGGTAATGGGCCCGAAATTTTAATGGGTTAAGGCCCAAAAGTGAATAGTGTTAGTTTAAATTAATTTAAGTAATGCATTAACTTTAAAATCGAATATCTTGGTCATACAAAATCAGATTGACGAACCGTAAGTTGCGTTGGGATCGTATGGATGGGATCAACACAATGAGACTGACAGGGAGTGAATCTGAGCTCGTTAAAATTTATGGCGAATTAAATTGTCCAATATGAACCAATGACAATTATCGTTATTAACGATGATAGTCCAATGTGAGTAAATCTCACTAACTCTGAACAGTTTATAATTTCATGTTGTATTTTTAGAACTGTTAAATATTGACTGATTGACTGTGTGTTGACTGTTTGATTGAACAACTAGTCAGTTAGTCGAATTTCTATATTGATTATGTTTAACAGAATATATCATATGGAACTGAAAGTGATGTTGATTTTATTGTGTAACATCTGTGGATGCAGGGAAACAGGTTGGAGGAATCCGACTGGATTCCTCAACAGTTATTTTATTGTTTTCATATATTGTGATATATGACGTGATTTATAATCTGTGTTGATTGTGTGTGTATGGATGATATTGGACATTGTGATTTGATATGTTAAATACTATAACATACCGGAATATTGAAAAGAAAATATTTATAAAATCAAGAGGATTTTATAAAAGAGAATATTTATAAGTAGAAATATTTATAACTGGAATATTTATAAAGTGAATTATTTATTTAGAATAAATAGATAAGATACTATAACATGGATTATTTATTTGTTAAATAAATAAAATATTAAATAGGGATTATTTACTTAGAAATAAATAGGAGATATTCAAAAAGGAAATAACTGCAAATCATTTTCTTTTTGAATGGAAAGGCTTGTGTAGTGGTTTGGGGATTTTCCTGATGCTCCCGATACAAAGGAGGTTATGGCGAATTATTCCGGGAATTAAAGGAGTTAGAATATTTTTAAGAATAAATTTGAAAAGGAAATATTTAGAAAATAAATAGAGTTATAAAAAAGGAAATTTGTTTATAACTGAATAGGATGTTATAAAAAGGAAAACGTTATAAAAAGGAAATCATTTGTAAAGTGAAGAACCGTTACTAAAAGTAAATCTTTATAAATGAGTAGTCCATTCGGTTAGAGTTAATCAGTTAGAGTTAATCGAATAGAGTTAAACAGTTAGAGTTAACCAGTTAGAGTTAAACAGTTAGAGTTAAACAGTTAGAGTTAAACAGTTAGAGTTAACCAGTTAGAGTTAAACAGTTAGAGTTAAACTGTTAGAGTTAACCAGTTAGAGTTAAACAGTTAGAGTTAAACAGTTAGAGTTAAAACAAACATAGTTATTCAGGATGAGTTGCCATTTAGTACGACTGCTAGCGTAATTCGCAGGGCTGTAAATAGCCTACGGCGGTCGGATGTTTCCTGTGGGAATCAGGCGTAACCATTGTGATCGCTGCGATCTAGAGTTGAGCGAATGGAGTTAAAGAATATAGAGTTAAGCAAAATTAGAAACTGACTAGAGATTAATAAGTTGAATGGTTTCCTGAGTATCGATCTGATGTTGGTTTCGGCCTTCGGGGTTTATACTTAGGAAGTTGTTCTCTTGTTAGTTTATAGTTAGAGTCTGATAGTTGTGGAAGGATAGTGATACGTAAATAAACAATGGAAATGTTTTCCAACGTTGATAAAGAATATTTTCTAAATATAGAAAATAAGGAAATATGAATATATATAAATATATATATATGTTTGATGATTGGGTCGATAATTCCATTTGGAATTTAGATCGTTGTTTGTACACGGACATGTTTTCATTTGATAGTTAAATCACAGACTATCAAAGTTTTGACCATTTTACGTTGTAAATATGGAGAGACCGGTTGGATTATTATCCGAAGAACCACTCCGTATTGACATAAGCGTTGTGATCAAATACGATGAAGAAAATTGAAGACGAAGTAAAGTGCAAGGGCTATTGTATAAGTCTTAGATAACAGTGCCTAAGATGGATGTACTGGATAGTGCCTTCGGTTTGTCCAGTCCTAGGACAACTTGTATGGACGAACGTCTGACAGAGTATTCCTAACGAATCATATATGTTGATCTCTTCAACGTATTACGTTGGTGGCGGAGAAATTCGTTTCTCTTAGCTTCATACCCGTGATACCGTTAGGGAAATCGATAATGATTTGGCGGGTATGACGATGTGGTGTTCCCAGTAAATGAAGATATGATATGAAAAGATATGCGTAGCTTCTAGCCTCACATCCGGTAAATGACAGAAATCGGGCAGGCAGCATGGCTAAGTTGGTCGCACCGAAGTAGGGTGTATAATCACATATCTAGAGAATATTCATTTGCTTCTTTAATCTATCAATGTTGTCCCATATATATATACGGGAACGGTTGCTGATCCCAACCGTTGGTGATGTACATTCGATACACTCAAGCGAAATGAGTGGTCGGTCATGTGTGGCTGAGTTACAAGATGTTCTTGTTGAACTCCAGTGTATCGTTCCTAGAGTACACTGATCGGAAGGTGGTTCCATACCTTGTCATAGTTGGAAATCCATTACCCAATACGTGCTTGCGATTTTGATTGTATACTATATATGTAGAACGTGAGATGAAAACGTTTCTGCTAGTTGATATCTATTTGTACATAGACATTATTATAATATCAAAAGGTTTTTGATATAAAGATATTTTGGATTCTCATAAGGGAAAAATCCGTTCCGTTCTGCGGCGTGGTCTTATGAGATATCGTTTACTTGTTCATATACCTATTTAAACTGTTTTACTCACACCAGTCCCATGACTGACCCGGAGTTTACTTTGTTGTTTTCCCTAAACTCTTGGGTGCGCAATTTTTTACGGGTAGTCAAGTAGTCAGGAATTTACAGATATACTTGGAGAGCTTGGAGCAGGAGGTTTCAAGATCATATTGCTATAGTTTATTTCCGCTGTGTTGTAAGTGTTGTACTCTGATAAGTGCTATTGTATACATAACTGTTATATTTCAAAGTTATGTTATCTATTATATGTTATTCATTCCGCTGTGTGGTTCGTGTTACTCTGATGTTGTGTTCTTCTTCTTCTTCTATTCTAAATTTCTATCTTATCTTTCCTCACCCTCTATCTTCTTTCTATTAGTTTCTTGAATTTTCAGTGCAATTTGGGGTTGGACTTGTGTTATTTGGTCAGCTCAAATTGGACCGGATTTTCAGGTCACTACATGTACTTCCATCATAACGTGGTTACAAATCAAGATCCATATAAACATCATAAGCAAATCACCACAATTATATTAGATCTAGGAAATTAAATCTGTCACGGCATAGGATAGAATTTCATATTAACACAGAATAATACTTCACAACATATCCAATTCATTGTCTATTAAAGCATACTTTTATTTATCTAAACCTAAAAGTAATTTGGAAACTCACAGCATTAGGTTTAAAGAATTTTGGAAGAATGAATCTAGAATTTATGAATTGGATTAGTAGAGTATGTTGTTGTAGAAACGGTTCAGTTCGCACTCCAGCATCATATGGACTCCATGACTCTCAATGAAGAGAATATGAGAAATATGACATGTATGTATAGCTGCCAGACCCCCTGAAACCGAGTGCCACCTCATCCCTAGGGGTGTCGACACCTCTTTAGGTGGGTCGAACCCTAGGTCGACACCCCTTCTGGTGGGTCAACCCCAAGGTCAACACCCCTCTAGGGGGTCGACCCCCTAGAGCGAGAATTTTGCCGCTTAGAGGAATTTTTTGAATTTGAATCCTCTGGATAGGATTCTGACTTATCTCTGACTCACCTCTGACTCATGCATATATATAAAATATTTTTGTGTGTATACAAACTTAAAACTCTCATAACTTCTTCATACGGTGTCCGTTTTACGCAAACCAAATATCTATCTTGACCAAAATTTTGAGATGGGCGCAATACTGCAGTCCGTTTCCTCTAATTCTGAACATTAAATTAATTATTATTTAATTTATTCTCTTTAATGTCATTAAAAATTCGGGGTGATACGTTCTCCCCTACTCAAAGAATTTCGTCCCCGAAATCTCTAAGTTGAGAAGAGTGCATATCCTGTCATCCATCTACTCATCCATCAATCACCGGCATCCATTGTCCTTAAAGGTTTCTAATGCTTATATGAACATATGCAAAGGTGTGTGTATATGTCCGAACACTAATGTGAAGATCAGGCGGTCTTCTGATTCAGTTGACCTCCTTAATGCAATGTATGTTAGTGCCATGAATCCAATATGTATGCAAATAAACCTATTGTATCATATAAGTTCTATATATGTGCACACCCATTCGTCCAAATGCGACATCCATATGCCAGTTAATCCATTTTCATTTATAAAAGAAAATACACACACATCCATATGCAATATGAAAGTGATTGAGCCGATCTTAGTGCATAATGTGTGTGTATATGCGTCCGCAGGCAACCACAAGCAAACACTTGCATCCATCAAACATAACATGTCTAAAATACATGTTTACATCCATAGGATTCCTATCTAAAGTTCGAAAATACTATGGATAAGATATATTCCATTGATAGAAGCAAGTATTGATAAAACTTTGGAAAGGAGTTAAGAACATACCCTCGAAAAGAAAAGGGTACAAAGCACAAATTTTGTCTTTGGTCTCCCAAGTCGCATCTTCTAGGTTATCTCCCCATTGAACCTTTAGCAACTTGATTTCCTTATTGCGCAACTTCTTAACCTCTGACCCAAGAATACGGATGGAGACTCGTCGGACTGTCGCCACACTTTCCACTTCGACTTCTTCCAACATGCTCGGCTCAACAACTTCTGCGGTGTCGTGCATGCACTTTCGCAGATGAGAAACATGAAAAATGTCATGAACACCGAATAAATTTTCTGGGAGCTTTACTTTGTAGGCCATTTGGACAATCCTCTCGGTTATGGAAAATGGTCCCACAAACCTAGGTGCCAACTTCCCTACTGATCCGAAGCGAACCACATTCCTCAGAGGTGATACTTTGATAAAAACTAAGTCTCCTACTTTGAACTCAATGTCAGTCCTTCTCTTGTCTACATAGGTCTTCTGCCTATCTTGAGCTATCTTCATCCGCCGTCGAATAAGGTCAATCTTTTCGAACGTTTCCCTAACCATATCTAGTCCAAGTAATAATCTTTCTGTAGATTCTGACCAACAAGTTAGCGATCTACAGGGTCGTCCGTACAATGCTTCAAAGGGTGCCATACCGATGCTAGCCTGATAGCTGTTATTATATGCAAACTCTACTAAAGGAAGATGCTCTTCCTAAGTCCCTCCGAAGTCAAGGATACACAGCCTTAAAAGATCATTTAGAATTCTGTTCACCCTCTCCATCTGCCCATTGGTCTGAGGATGATAAGCGGTGCTCAAACACAACTGTGTACCCAATGCTTCTTGCATGTTCCTCCAAAATTCGTTGGTAAAGATGGGGTCACGATCGCTCACGATGCTGGAAGGAACTCCGTGGAGACGAACTATCTAAATTGCTGCCAACCGTGATGTCGTCCTCTTACTTTTAACAGGAACAAAGTGAGCGCTCTTAGTGAGTCTGTCTACTATCACCCAAATACTGGTATTACCTTTCTTCGATCTAGGAAAACCATCTATGAAATCCATAGAGACGCTTTCCCATTTCCATTGCGGAACCTCCAACGGATGAAGTAATTCAGCAGGCTTCTTTTGCTCAGCTTTGACCTGCTGGCAAACTAAACATTAGGAAACAAATTCGGCCACGTCCTTCTTCATCCCTACCCAAAAGAAACCCTCTTCATGTCTCTATACATTTTTTCACCGCCTGGATGAATGGTCATCTTAGAATGGTGGGCTTCTTCTAGGACTGCCTTTATCAAACTTTCAGTTTGAGGAACACAAAGCCTTCCATCTCGTCGCAACCACCCATTTTCATCTATGGCATATCTACTGAGGTGACTAGAAGTCTCCCCTCTTCTGAGCTTATCCATGATGTCTAGAATCTGTGGGTCACCTTGTTGCGAAGCTCCTATTTGATCCACAAGAGTCGGTCGTATCTCTAAGGATGCAAATAAATCAGGCAAAACCTCGATGGAGGGTCTAAAATCAAAAGCTGATATGAACTCCAAGTTCTTTCTTTCCACAAGAAAAGGACTCAGAGCCACCCTCTGCCTACTTAGTACGTCTGCCACCACATTACCCTTGCTGGGGCTATAAGCAATCTCAAAATCATATGAAGCTAAGAACTCCATCCACCGTTGTTGCCTTAAGTTGAGATCCTTCTGTGAGAATATATACTTGAGAGATTTATGATCAATGTATAACTCGAACTTTTCTCCAAGTAAATAATTATGCCACGCTTTAACGCGAATACTATGGCAGCTAGCTCCAAATCATGGGTGGGGTAGTTCTTCTCATGAACTCTCAACTGTCTACCCCCATAACATATTACTTTCCCTTCTTGCATTAGAACCGCACCATGCCCTATACCGCATGCATCAGTGTAAATAGTAAACACTTTACTTCCATTGGGTAAGGTCAAGGCTGGGGTTGTTGTCAGAGCCCTTTTTAGTTGTTGGAAAGCAACGTCACAGTCTATATCCAATGAAAATGTCAAATTCTTCTTTGTTAGTCTGGTGAAAGGGGTTGATGTCTTTGCGAAGTCCTTAATGAACTTCCTATAATAACCTGCCAACCCAAGAAAGCTTCTCACCTCGGTTGCATTTTTAGGAATCTGCCAATCTTGTACTGCAACCACGTTGGCGGGATCCATAGTTATCCCTTCTTTGGAGACTACATGCCCCAAGAGTCTCACCTCCTTTCTCCAGAAATGGAATTTGGAGAACTTTTCTTTTAGCTGATGGTCATGGAGAGTTTTCTAAACTTCTCCCAAATTCTGGGCATGCTCTTCTTCACTCTTGGAGAAGATCAAAATATCATCAATGAAGACTATGACGAATTTGTTTAGGAACTCCTGAAACACACTCCTCATCAAATCAACAAAATAGGTGGGTCCATTTGTCAACCCAAAAGGCATAACTAGCCATTCAAAGAAACCATCTAGAGTTCTGAAAGTAGTCTTATCTATGCTGTCCTCAACCACCCTCAACTGATGGAACCCCGTAGCCAAGTCCAACTGAGAAAATACCGAGGCACCAACAAGCTGATCAAATAAATCATCAATCCTTGGAAGGGGTGCCTATTCTTCTTGGTGAGCTTATTTAACTCTCTATAGTCAACACACAAATGAAGCGAACCATCCACTTTAGTTGCGAATACTACTAAAGCAACCCACTCAGATATTCTTCGTCTGATAAACCCTTTTTCAATTAGCTCCCCTACTTGCTTACTCAGCTCCCTCCTTTCCCTTGGAGCCATATGGCATACTGGTAATGAAACTAGCTTCGCATTGTCCACCAGATATATACGAAAGTTAATTTCCCGCTTTGAAGGTAAAATCTGCACCTCATCAAAAAAACTGAATAATCTCGAACCACTGGAAAAGAATGCAAATTATCTATGGATGCATCTAGAGACTCTGGGAAGCTAAGCATAACAGACCCTTGGGGTCACAAGAAACTTCAAGGGTCTTCCCAGGACAAGTCGGGAGTCTAACAACCCTCCTCTCACAATCCAGAATGGCGCCATATGTGGTAAGCCAATCCATTCCTAGAATCAACCCATAGCCCATAAACCCGATCACATACGCGTCGCTTTCAAACTCGACGCCTAACACAGATATTTTCAAACCTCGAAAAATCATCGATAAATGAGGCAAACCACCAATGGGGTTTGAAATAACTACGGGATCTACACCATACTAGTAATTAAATGCTGAGATTCAACCACAAAACTAGATATAAACGAGTGTGAAGCACTAGAATCAAAAAGTGTTCTAACTGAATAGTTTGAAAGAGAAACTAAACTTTCTACGGAAATTTTTCTAGCTCTTTCAAGAGCATTGATCGCGAGAGCATGCACCTGTCCTCCAGAAGTCCCTGCTCTTTGCCCTTGTCCCTGCGATCCCTGTTTCTTCGGGCACTCTTTAGAGAAGTGTCTGACCTCTCCGTAATTAAAGCAACTGGCCTTCCTTCTCTTACAATCTTTGATCAGGTGGCCCTCCTTTCCACAATTGTGACATTTTCTCTTATCCTTGCCTTTATCATATTTCCCTCCTTTCTTCTATTGTTGTTGCTGTTGCTGGGGCCACACCTTCTTATTCTGCGATGTCCCCTCAGCTTTTGTTTCCTTCTTTTCTCCCTTGTCCTCCTCATGCATTAGGGCCATATCAACATGCTTTTCAGAGTTTGCCCCCGTTGGAAGATGGGACATAGCTAAACCATGCAAAGGCTCATTCAGCCCCTTAGCAAATCGTAAAGCCCTTTTGTGTGGTGTGTCTACCTACTCTAGCCCGAACTTTGCCAGCTGGTTGAACTTGTTCACATACTCCTTCACCATCAAATTTCCTTGTTTGAGTGTTAAGAACCTCTCTATTTGTATGCTTCTCTCCGCTTGGGAAAGAAATTTCATTTCGATCCTCTATCTAAAGTCTTCCCAAATTTCTACCGGACATCCAACTTGGGTGACTTCCCACCAAAATAAGGCTTCGTCCTTTAACAACCAAGCAGCTAACTAGATCTTTCTTCGATCCTCCACTTCAAAGATTACGGACAAGTCCTCGGTCTCCTTAAGCCAATTCCGAGCTTTTACGAATATGTCGTTCCCATGGAATGGCCTTCCTCCCATAGCTCGGAGTCTTTGCAGATTTGGCAAAGTTGTTAGCTTTTAGAGGGGGAGGATGAGGAATATCTGGTGCAACTGGGGGAGGAACGTCTCTTTGGCCTTCGGCCGATGTCGTGGCCTCCAAATACCTCCGGAACCATCTGGATATTGTGACGCCCTCTGGGAGATTAGGGATGTTTTGTTCCCCAGACATGCTGAAAAAGGGAAAAGGAACAAATTTAGAAATAGGACCAAAGGATACTACATATGATTTTTGGGGAATGTTTTTCAAAATAGAATTTTCTTTTTTGAAAATGCTTTCCTTTTTAAAACCTTTCTGAAAATAGTTTTCAAAAACTTTTATCTAATCTGGTATCCTACAGCTCTGATACCAAGTCTTACACCCTACGTCCGTTAATGTCACTCATTAAGGGAATGCAATAAGTTTTGTAAAGCGCTATAGGTAAACAGACACAGAATAATTACAAGACAGATATAAATAAGGCAGTAGTGGAAAATTTAAACTTTTATTTCAAACATAAGTCATAATACCATGGTTCACAATTTCATAAGTCATAAAAACCATTATAATAAAAATACTTCTGTCTTGCACCCTCAGAGTACATAAGTAAATAAAAAGCATCATTTCCTCAGTAAAAGAGTTAAGCCATAGTAGAGACAAGAACTTGAGCCATACTTCAGAAGTAGCCCCTAGCAAGATGATATCTAATTCCTAATTAAGCCTGAGTGTTTCCTCCCTAAGTACCTTAGGGGGGGACGGAAGAAAAAAAGGAGAAACAACAGGGTTAGACATAAAGTCTAGCGAGTCTAGTTACTTTTAGCCAGTAGATAATTAAAAGCAACATGATAAGCATATAAAGTGGATAAGAGAGAGATCACTACATAAATGGTAGGTGTGACAAGGTAAGCAAGTTAAGGTGTATGTGCCTCACTAATGATTACTCTGCATTATTACTAGTATAACTGAAATGAGATGATCCCATCCACTATAAGCTGGTAGGCTTAGGTCATACGTCCAAGTATATCCTAACCATTGCCCTAATCGATCGGCTCCCTACCTTGTAGATATTCTATGCTGGCCCCACAGCAGGAGGTATCACTTCCTAAAGTGACAACCCATGGTGTGCACAACCATATCTACTGGTGTCACGATCATCTTAGCCCCCTCTGCCTGGCCCATGCACGCACATGTCCTCGGTTGGTTTGCGCCACCCACACCATCCATCTCGTTTGGATCTCTTACAATTAATCAGTAAGTGTGCCCCTTCTCCGCTTAGTATAGAGGTCTTTACTTGATACCAACTCCGGGTCACTGGCTGAAATGGGTCCCACACAATATGATACAAGCTCTCCCCCTTGTCTTGTATCCCCCACTAGGTTTTCCACTGGCTATGTATACCCTTAGTTGTTTTTAAATACATAGCCCTATACTAGTTATGCTTTACACTAAAGGGTGCCTTTAATTACATAACTTTATTACATTATCTATCGGTTATGTAAACCACAAGGTGTCTTTAATTACATTATCTACTGGTTATGTATACCACTGGGTGTCTTTAATTACATAACCTTATTGGGTTAAGTTCGTGGGCCTATATATACATATTACCCACCCCCTCTAATTTACTTAACCTACTACTACCCATCCAATTTTAATTAAACCTAACTTAAGTCCGTAGTCATATTAAATTAGGTTAAGTATTCCATTTCATTACCATGTCCAATCATGGTTATAAATGGGCTAGACCTCCCACATTAGGCCTACAACGTGTGGATGCTGGATATGCCAATCGGGTCCGGGCAGTCTTATTCCATAGTTGGGCCTAACCTCGTGTCTTAGTCCGATTCGTATTTATGTAGTTAGACCTCCCACAGTAGGTTCAACATTAGTGGCTTCTGGATATGTCGGTTGGTTCCGGGCAGACTTCCACCACCAATGTAACTTTACCTCTTGTCATAAGTACAATTTACAATTCCTAATTGTAAATTACTAAACATTCCAAATTAATCCAAATCTACCTATGTCATTAAAGGTAACTATTTCTATGTTTTCCCCATTTGAATTACATGTCCCATTTCCTATTAAACATTACATAAATCCTACCAATTGTAATCCCCTTTCCCCCGTTTTCTCTCTTACGTATTCGTACGTATTTTGGTGGCATCTAGGCTATAAAGTAGCCTAGCTATAATAATAGAAAGGGAATATGACAAGGATGATAGTTTCAACATGTCTTGGCATAAACATGAACATAAACTGGCATAATAACAAAGTGAATGGACATGTGATTAACATCATAATAAAGTGGACATTAAACTAGTAACTTGTGGCAATCACATGATGTTTAATAAGATCTAGATTTAACATTAGGTGCCCATTTACCTAGATCTAGCGTAGTTAGGGTGACATAGCAACATGTTTAGATCAAAAGGTCGATTCACATGTCAAGTTCACAACATATATCAATGTATTACAATATAACAGGTGAAAGGTGATTAACATAAAGGTCTAGATCCAAGTAATGTCGCAATTATCCAAATTAATAGATGTACTTCCATCATAACATGGTTACAAGTCAAGATCCATATAAACATCATAAGCGAATCACCATAATTATATTAGATCTAGGAAATTAGATCTGTCATGACATAGGATAGAATTTCATATTAACACAGAATCATACTTCACAACATATCCAATCATACTTCATAGTAACCTGTGGGTGGGTTGACCCCTAGGTCGACACCCCTCTAGGGGGGTCGACCCCCTAGAGTGGGAATTTTGCCGCTTAGAGGAATTTTTCGAATTTGAATCCTTTGGATAGGATTCTGACTCGTCTTTGACTCACCTCTGACTCATGCGTGTATATAAAATATTTATATGCGTATACAAACTTAAAACCCTCATAACTTCATACAGTGTCCGTTTTACGCAAACCAATTGTCTATCTTGACCAGAATTTCGAGACGAACGCAATGGTGTAGTCCGTTTCCTTTAATTATGAACATTAGATTAATTATTATTTAATTTATTCTCTTTAATGTTAGTAAAAATTCGAGGTATTACAAAAATGAACACTAAGTTTTCTCAAACAGCAGTATTGGAGTTTAAACCTAAATTATGGCCCTTTTTTTAATACGAGTAGGAAAAACTGAGATTTCAATTTGGATATTTATTATCAAGAATCTTTTCTTGTAAAATGTGGGATAAAAAAAACCTAAGGTTCAGACTTGGACACTTGCAATAGAAATTTAGAAGTCCTCTTCTAGTACTGCAACCAGAGAAACATAAACCCATATTCGAATACTTTGGAGAGAAGACCAGAAATCCTCATTTGGAATGAAAGATTTCATGAAATGCAGATATAGTTTTTTACTTTAGAAGACCAGAATTCCACTTCTGGAAATAATAGAAATTTTGACAAAGTTATGTTTATCTTTATGCAAATTTCCTTTGTGCTTTCTGCATCAATTGCAATAATTAACATTTCCTGCATTAGTCTCTTGAATAGTGTTTAAGTCTAGCTTACTTTATTTCAAATGTTGTTCTAATCAAGTTCGTATAGTAAAGGAAAATTTGTGATAAGGTAGGCATAAAGGTCTAATCTCTGGACTTAACTATCCATGGGATGACTTTTGTGAATAAATCTGCAAATTGTATAGATGCTACTTGGTGTATAACCTTTGTTTGTGTTTGAATATCCTTATCTAGGATTTTTACTGTATTATTCCGCATAAAGCTTAACACGTGACTTTTTTGTGTTAGCCTTGTAGGATGTATATGATAACTTGCCCAGCTTATGGGAAACACCATTTGAATTATAACCGAGTAATAGATGTAATTGCGATAAGGTGATTTGATCATTTGTACTTGAATAACAATTGTGCATAATATAAGTTTAGAGAACCTCCCTTAGTGGGGTGTTGAAGTACATAATCTTCATTAGAAGATTTGAGGTATCAACTTGAATATCAATTAAGGAATTTTCTTTTATAGATAGAATAATAGATTTGAACCCTTTTCTTGGACATGGTACTCGAAATTCAATAACCCTTTCCTAGAAATAAAGGTGGGAAAATTATCAACCAGACTGAGGTGTTGGAGTAATGTAAATACAAGGATCCATGCTCTGGAGGTATTATAAGTTCAGAACTCTCGTTTGGAAATATTAGAGGAGTCCAAAACTCCAACTTGA
>JASFAX010007102.1:0-27899 GCA_030737875.1 Allium sativum | reverse complement strand
GATTCACACAATCTCTACTAAACAAGCAGAATGCACTTCTTGTAGCTAAATTTGTTCTCAATATTCTACAATCAGGTAGACTGTTGTGATTTTCATTGAGGGTTACCTAAAAATCTTGATCTACTTCTTATTCCATATGTTGTATATCTGCTTGAATGTAAGCCTTTATCAAAATTAAGTAATCCGATGCAGTCCAGGTTTTGGATGCCATTTTGATGTGTTATGGAAAACAGAAGTTGCATTAGATTATATAGCCAAAAAAGTAAAGTTGTTCAATATGCTACACTAAGAAACAAATTTGAAAAACAAATTCATAGTACACGATTAACAATGTTCCTATTATAGCACATCAGTCAATAAAGTAATTCACTATCATCGAAATAATCCTTCCCCAAATGATTTGACTATATACCGCCAGTTACTGTACGCATATCTACCAATAAAGGAAACTAGTAAACTTGTATTACTAGCCAAGACAATTAAGGCACACCAACCAACAAAGTAGATCAGTACACTCATAGTAAACAATGCACAAGTTTACTGTTACAGCATATAAACCGATAAAGTATGGTGCAACTATCGATAAAGTATGTCACATAAACCGATAATGTATGTCACAACTATCGATAAAGTATGTCACATTAACCAACAAAGTATGTCACAACTATCGATAAACTAAGCACAGCTATCGGTAAAGTCTATATCTATACAATGCAGAAATGCTACCATATCAAACATTTAATTTGAATATATATTGCAGAAGACAAGTCGGCTTCCTTTGCCAGCCAACACAAGTTGCCTCCTTTATCTCAATAAATATGGGGGTGTTGTTTGGATATTGCTACTTGCAAACAAATTCAAGGCTAAACAAAATAAAAAACAAACAGCAATGGCTGATTCAAATAACAATAATGTCTCTGGCTTCAACGATGATAACTTCGCTAATGTTGCTAGTTTATTATCGCATGCTAAAGTCTCATCAATGATTCCATCTCCTTTTCTAACTGTGCAACAAAGCACAACAGTATGGTACCACGTAAGTCAAATTCCTCAAAACAACACCTACTTTGGTTCACAACCATGATTCCTACTCTAGTTATAAACCAAGAGATGGCTTCGCCGACACCTATACCCAACAAAGGAGAAACTAAATTAAAATGGTCGTACAATAAGCGAAAGCTGACGAAATCTCATGGTCAAGGTAGTTTGGAAGAAAGTGCAGGTTCTGGTAAGATGTGGAAAGCACATGACTATACAGTGCCAGCCAATGCATGGGCAGAAGCACCTGTCATTCCAACAGGCCAGTCTGACGGAAAGTTTTTCTACTTGCAGGTTAATGAGCTATACAACGACGACCCTTAATGCCTGACAAGGAGAACATTTAAAAGCACAAAGACTACATGGTATAATATGAATACTATGTGTACCAAGTACAAGGGGATAAAAGCACAAAGGGGGGATATGTTGAGAAGTGGTCAATCTTTCAGGGACTTGAAAGAAGATTACGATACGATCTATCGTGAAACTTTTAATAGTGAATTAATTGCTCATAAAGCATTGGAAATTCTTTTGTTGATACTACGTCGAGCCACTTTAGGCAAAACAGATGTGGTAAAACTAGGAGACACCAAAGGTTCTAACTTGAGAAATGTAGCTTCAAGATTTTCGATGGATTCAACCCCCGGAAATTCAAATGAATCTCCTATGCCTATTGACGAAGATAGGAGCAACAACAGCCTGTTGACTCCAAATTCGGGAATGCTATATGGTGGAGCTGATACAAGGCCGAAAGAAATAAAATAAAGTAAGAGAGCATTATTGCGAAACAAGGAAGCAAACGACTTGGTAGCGTCTAATGAGAGTCTAACTTCGTTGTTGAGTGATATGTCAATTGCATCAGCCTCGAAAAAAGAACGTAACAAGCTGAAAGAGAAGCAGCTGAAGATCATGGAGATGCAGCTTTAGCAAGATGGTGATAGAATTAGAGCTCTCAACAAAAGAACCGATTATAAAAATAGACGTGAAAGTCGTTTAACGGAAGAAAAGGAGGAGGAGTATCTAGCAAAAGATGTATCTCAACTAACTGGAAAGACTCTAGAGTATGCTTTAGCCAAAAAACGAAGTATTTTGAGGGATCAACACTTACGATACCAAGAAGAAGAAGATAGTTCTGGGATGTAGATGAATTCTATGTTGCTATTTCAAGCTTATTATTTTCTAATTTTAATTTTCTATGTTGGTTGTAACGTTTTATGGGCTATCAAAAAAGTATCCAGTATTATGCAATTTAAATATTTAATTTTGAAGTGTAAGGAAATTTAAAACTATAAGGAAGGAAAATAAAAAATTTACAATGCTTTGATATGTGTGTACAATTTTAACACAAGCACAAAAAACCAAAAAGATTTAGGGTAACTCTTTGATATGAAAACTATTTTAAAACTAAAAAAATTGGAAATAAAAGAATTTACAATTGTAAAACTAAATAAAAAGGGGAAAAAAAAATTATGTGTAATTCTTTACTACAATTTTTTAAAAAAAAAACTGTAAAAGAAATCAAAACTATAAAAAAAAATCAATTGTACAACCATAAAAAAAATCAAATGTAAAACTATAAAAAAAAACTATTCAATGCTATAAAAACAAATTTAAAAGTATAAAAAAAGCAAAAAAAATTCCAAAGCTTTCTTATAAGAAAAAAAATAAAAACTAATAAAATGGCATACAAAAATAATTTACAATGCTTCGTAGGGTTACGATTTTATGAAAACCGATTACCCCGAAAGGGTTTTATGAATATCGAATAATGTTTAAACGGATTTATGAATACCGTATATACGTTAAACGGATTAATGAAAATTGTTTAACCACTTACAGTACTCATAAAACCATTTAGTAGTTGTCGCTCTTAATTTCTAAATGGTGATAGCCTCCGTTTGCAATTCCTCCCAACGCTCTTCCCAGCTCTGCTATAGCGCGAGCTTCACAATTTCTCACCATTTCGATTTCATTCCCACAAGGGTGGGAATTCTCTTATAGGGAAACTCTGCTAGTTCCTTAATGGCCTTCGTAGTTAATCTGTAGACTTGTGATTATAGTTGAGGCAGTCAAAACGTACGACAACATCCATTTTATTGTGACATGTTTTTTACTATTAATTGGTTATATATATTAAATGAATTCTAAATGGCTCACTAACATTTTAAAGGATTTAATTAGTACAATTCTATAGGTTGAATAAGCGACAAATAAATAATACAATGCGAATAACATATCTTGATGGCTATGAAAGTTATGTTGATTGTGTGTGTGTATACACAGCATCAAGAGCATCCCAAATAGTGCAGCACCATTTTAGCCTTCTAATTTTCACCACACAATCTCCTCTAACTCTCTTCTGACTAACTCTCACCCTCACTCATACTGTAACACCCCACATCCTTTAGTGTCACTCACAAAGGGAATGCACTAAGTTCTGTGGAGCATTTAGGGTAAAAGATGCAGATAAATTACAAGATAGAAAAAATTAAAACAGCGAAAATAAAACTTTACTTTATTGATAAAATAGTTTGTACAACAATTGTTTTCCAATATCAGAGTATCATTTGTCTTACAAAATAAAGAAGCATAAAATAACATTTATATTCCCCAATGTAGCATAAGCCAGCCATAGCAGCAGAAAAAGAGAGTCCAAAGTACTTTGTCAAAGAATCTTCGAGCTTGGGAAGAGTGACGGTCCAATCTAACCTGAGTTATATTATTCCCTCCTTAACTACCTGGGGGGGGGGGGGGGAACGGAAGAAAAGAAGACGAAAGAAAACTGGGTCAGACATAAAGTCTGGTAAGTTCAGTTACTTCTAGCATGTGAACAAGGAAAAACAAAATGACTTGAATTAACTGAATACAAGACAATACCATAATGATAGGGCCAACAAGATAGGATAAGATTAACACAAGATATGCTAAGACAAGATAAACTGGATATGCTTTAATACTTTCTCCGCTTCGCTATTAACCTGTTATTATGGTTTCTATGTCTCTGCACCATCTATCTAGTGTCCCAACTAGTAATCTGTCTAAAATGATAACGCGATCCCAATCCCAGTAATTGTGGTTGCCTTTAGGCGTACATTTATTATTTATTACCTAGATCTAATCTATGGTTTTATATCAAAGTGCTTCCTAGATTCCACTCGGGTTTACGCGGCTTGTCTAATGATTCACAGATTCAGGGTTTATGCCACCTAGGTCCAACTAGGGATTACGCTACCTGTCGAACGATGCCCCTAGTCTAGGACACACTACCTAGAGCGGTATATGTTCCTAGACTTTCCCCACGTATGTGTCGCGAATCGTTTATCGCTGTCTAGATGCACATGTCCTGAAATGTGCGACCCGAGTCCCGTGGTAGGGCTAATCAAGAAACACAGAACTCGGTCGGGAGCTTTAAGTTATCTACCGATGCAGATGCTAAGGTCTGTTTTTCCAGTGGCTATGGTCCCACTCGACCCCTCCCTCAACTAATGAAAGACACACCTTGAAAAATGAGAACTATACGCAGGCCCTCTATGCCCCCACTAACCTTTGGCCATCCTCATCCATAACTAGATAGCAAGTATATGGTCTTTTGGAGTTCTCCGCCTTTCCGCTTTATGTATCTCAACTGACTCAAGATGGTAGGTAGACGACGAGTTGCTATCACAGGGCTACTGGCCTCGCCGAATCACGCTGGTCCATCCTAGTCTTTAGGTTTCCTTATATTGCAACCAAGGCATACCCTTGGTTCTTCTAACACAGACCTTAACCTCTGTGAGCCCAGGAGGATCATCTGCAGCCTCACAGAGGGATACCAAGAGTACCCTCACGTCCCCTCGAAGCCTCGGGCTTCGTAACCCAATTCGTTGGAGCCTTCTCTAAGATCAGATGCTCGCTCCTCCTCGTGTTATACTAAGGATTACTACTTAGTTTTCCTAACTAAGGTTTACCACTTGGTTTCCTGAATCGTCATTTTCTTAACTAAGGTTTACCACTTAGTCCTTTTAACTAAGGTTTACTGCTTAGTTCTCTTTCTCGTCAAGTTGGATTGGTTAAGTGTCACTAGTCGATACAAGTTAACTTAACCTATTCATTTGTCATGTTAAACTGGTTAAGTGTTACCAGTTTTTCACGTTGACTTAACCCTACCAGCATCAAGTTATATTGGTTAAGTATTTACTTAACCCTACCCATTCATCTTGTATTGGTTAAGTGTTCCTTTTTAACTTAACCTTGCCTATCTGTTTTAACTAACATGTTATAACGGTTAAGTGTTCCCTTAGTTAACTTAACCCTAACATTGGTTTGATTAACATGTTCTAATGGTTAAGTATTGTCCCTTCATGTTTTTAACTTAACCCTATTCATTTATCACACTCTGATGGTTAAGTGTTCAAGCTTACTTAACCCTACGGTCTAGTCCAGCTAACATATTAAATTAGCTAAGTGTATTAAATTTACTTAACCCCAACCTCTAGTCTAGTTAACATGTTAAATTGGCTAAGTGTATTAACTTTACTTATCCCCAACCTCTAGTCTAGTTAGTCTAGTTGATATGTTAAATTGGCTAAGTGTATTGAATTTACTTAACCCCCACTTTCTAGTCTTGTTAACATATTAAATTGGCTAAGTGTTTTTCTTAGTTACTTAACCCCTACAAATCTTGTCTTGTTACCATGTTAAGTTGGTTAAGTGTTCTAGTTAACTTAACCCTATCGTTCTAACTTAACTGTGTTAAGTTGGTTAAGTGTTCCTATGGACTTAACCCTCCCATTCTAGCTTAGCTGTGTTAAGTTGGTTAAGTGTTCTTATGGACTTAACCCTCCCATTCTAGCTTAACTTTAATTGTCTTATTAAAGCACCAGCCACTCACATTAGACAGGTATTGTTGTGGCTGCCGGTATGCCGGTTGGTTCCGGGCAGTCTTACGCCACAACTCAGTCTAACCTCGGGCTTTTATCGGGCTCAATGCCTTAACCTCCCACATTGGATAGGTATTGTTGTGATCACTGGACAGCCGGGCGGGTCCGGGCAGGTTTACATCACAACTCAATCCAACCTCGGGTTAAGCATGTTCGTATTGTCTAAATTTACTTTTCTCATTTAGGATAAATTCTATAAGTAAATTTTCCCTAATTTACTTATTCCATTATTACTCTTTTAATGTACATTGTCAACAATTATTATTATGGCCCATTTTCCCTATATATCATATTTATAGTTTTTGGTATGTAAATTATACCAAATTAAGTGTCACTAACCATGATTATTCTAAACATGACAATTACTCACAATTATGACTAAATTCAAAATTTGTTCTAATATACTTATTATGCCAAATTAACTTTAATTGACCCAATTCTGATTTAACATCCTAATTTATAGTTTATGGCAAGACTAGAATTATTATTCTAGTTTACCGTTTACGCCTAAAACTTAGCTTACTTGCCAATACTAAATTTAATATGTCAAATTACATATTCCATAATTCATGTCAAATTTTCAAATTTGCGTTCGAATAAACATGCCATAATACATGTTCTAAATTATGTCAATCATAATTATGTTAATGTTCCACATTATGCCAATTTCCAAGTTTACAACCATGTTTAAGTCAAATTTATGATTTGCCCAAATCGTATTTCCATCGTTCGTGTAATCGTGATTTCATCCTAGATTATAGATAAATCTAGATTCGTGGATAAGAAGGGAATGAACCAAAATGCCATGAAAAGATGGACATAATGACTGGCAGAAGATGATAATTCACTAATCACAGATCTAACAAATTACACTGAATAAATTGATTAAAGCATCGAAGGCCTATAGATCTGATGATATTATGACATAAAATGGGTTGAACAAATAACATAGGTTCAAGTATATGGGTAGATATAACTTAATAGATAAATTCCCATAATCAAGATCCAAGGATAATTAAGAATAAATTGAATTGATAATCAAGTTTAGATCCAATCTCACAGTCATAATCCTAGGCAATAATATCATGTTCATGAATCATAGGTAATTATCCACTATTGTCCTTGTCATAGTCATAGGCATTGGTTTATGCTCCTAGTCAAAGGCTTATGTTCATAGTCAAAGGCTTATGTTCATAGTCAAAGGCTTACGGTTTCAAAGGCCACAGTTCCATAGTCATAATCTTAAGCATTGGCAATTTAGTCACAATGTGTTTAGGGCCATAATCAAGAATCATATCCAAAGTCATAAACAAGCACAGATTCAATGAAATGATAAGGCATATTTCTTATATTCTTTTAATTTCATGTCACAAATAGAAAAAGGCGTTCAAATCTAAAAAGTAACCGACTTACATTGATTGGATCTAGAAAAGAATAGAAAGATAGCGTTGCTTGAAGCCGTTGAATCTTTACTTGAATCCTAACTTGTTTTGAATCTTCTCTTGAAAGACTTGAGCAGCATATCCTCGTCTTGATTTATATTTTATATTAATATATTTATTTAGATTTAGAGGAAGAAGAAGAAGCCATGTCCATCAAGAATTTGTGCAGCATAAGGTTAGAGAAGAATGGTGCAAAGAGAAGGAGACTAGGGGGCTGTTTATATAGGATTGCAAGTTAATTTGAGCCGCCGATGAAGCCAAGGTTAATCAAAGCCATCCATTCTAAAGAGAAGCCAATTATGTTCACAATTACTTTCTTAATGTACATTATTAACATTTATTATTAAATTTGTATGCACATTAGATACATCCCCCCTTTACACATTTATTATTAAATTTGTATGCACATTAGATACATATCCCATTTACACATTTATTATTAAATTTACATGCACATTAGATACATCTCCCCTTTACACATTTATTATTAAATTTGTATGCACATTAGATACATCTCCCCTTTACACATTTATTATTAAATTAGTAACTTTAGTGTTAACAGAAATACGGGGTGTTACACATACATTATTTAAACATAGATGAGTGACTATAATTGAGGTGAAAAAGGGGTGACATGAAAAAGTAATTTCATATAACCCTTACAAGTATATATATATATATATATACACACACATATATACACATATATATACATACGTACGTATGTGCATATATAGATTATATAGGAAATGTCTATTTAGACACAAATTTTTGACACAATTGGTGACATAATTGGTCTCCACCATTGGATTGCCCCCTGAATTCCACTCCTCCACAAAAAGATCAAACGGTCGAAGCTTTGTGTCTCTATGTTTGTATTTAATTTTGTATCCAAATTGCCGCATATATATATATATATATATATATATATATATATATATATATATATCACGCATTCAATGGTACCCCAAACAGTGCAACACCACTTTGATCCCTTAATTTCAATCACCCGTTTATATCAGAATAAATTTGTGGGAGGGGAGAGAGGGTGGAAGGAGAGAGAGAAGTGAATGATGGAAATTAAGGGGTCAAAGGGTTGTCATATTGTTTGCGGTGTCATTGAACGTTACTATATATATATTAAAAATGACATATGTATATACATATATATATATATATATACACGTATAAGGAGAGTTCTGGGGTATCATAGTTTTTGCAGCACCCCTTTAGCACCTCTACCCTACAGTGAGCTACACTAATCCAAATTAGTGTCACTGAACGCTACTCTCTTCCTATATATATATATATATATATATATATATATATATATAAAGCTTGTTCCAACATTCAATGTGTATATATATGTGTGTGGATTGAATATCTACAAAATCTTGTTTGATATGGATTAGTGTAGCTCACGGTAAGTAGGGGTGTTAAAGAGGTGCTGTAAAACAGGGGTGCCCCAGAACGCTCATACACACATACATATAATCTTTAGTTTTCAGCACAAACTTGAAACTGGATATATACTGTGGGCTTTAGGTTTCAAAGGAAAAAAAGGATGGTTACTTTTATAGTTGCTACTTTTATTTCCATTAATTAGGAATCGTAATGTGTGATTCGCATTAACCGAGCTTGTATGCAAGAACACTTGGACTTCGCTTCATTTTATATCTTTGATTCTATGATGATTTTTATATTTAACACCATGACAATAATAATCTGCTGTTTTAAACGATTTGAATTCGTTTGATTATCGATGTAAATGGTACGACATAACAGGTTGCTACATTAATTGGGTAAATCTTAGTGTAAGAAGAGCGTGATATAATGTAATTTTAATAAATGCTGCAAATTAATTATAATAGTGGAATAACAAGTATTCTTGCTTACTTTTTTTCAAGTTCTCTGAGTTCTTGGTATATATAAATATCATATCAATGAGTTCCGTGTAGAAATTAAATTCTTCCGCTATAATCCCATCATTAATACAAACTAATGCATCAGCCATTTTTGGAGTTAATGAAGCTCTAAATGGATCAACAATTCTCCTAAAATAACTAAATGTATTTTCACTTGCCATGGTTAAACTTGGGATCAAAAATAAATCTTTAACAACCATTGAAGGAATTGGATACCATGTTTATCTAAATTAAACGAATCACCATTAAGTTTCCCATAACGATCTGAAAAATATTTATCGACTTCATTATTAATTTCCATTGATTTCATTTACTATCATTTTCTTTTTAGTTTCATCTTTACAAGAGAAAGCCAACTTAATCAGAACCCAAGTTTGCATTCATTCGTGTCATAGGACTTAAGGTGCCTGGAGTCTGATTTTGATCACTAGCCCTTTTATATTTGTCATGCAACTCAAGCAAGCAGTTTATTTCATGAACTAGACTTATGATTCTATTGTAGTTTTCCCCATAACTTCAAAGGAAATAATTAAGTCAATTCAAGCTGATATATTTGATCTAGAACATGAGCAACATATATCATTTTGTTAACACTTTCAAAAATTCCCAATATTTACACCGTTTTGCCTTCATTGATTTCCCCACACTTTGTAATATTGGGCTGCAATCATCACTAATTTTCATATCGATATCTATGATTAAGCCCATTATAACCATAAAAATTAAATGAGAAGTACATGTGATAAGGTGGCTTCGTAAAACCTTTTAAAGAAATGCACAAAGGCCTTTTTCCTCTTCCAATCATCCTCGTTTAATGGTCCTATCCTCTTTGAAGCATCCTTACCTTTCTTATTAAAATAATTAAAAAGAAGCATCTTCTTTTGACATTCTTGTAAACACTTTTTTACATTTTCATAACTTTCAAACGTTCTATATGTGGGGTTCCATTTGGTTGGAACTTCCCTGGGTATGTTAGACATTCGATACATTCTGAAGTAAAAAGCGTATTCCTTAAATTTATCTAATCTTACGGGAGATGACATTATATGTTTAACATTGATTCATATACCCTTAGTTGAATTATATGGCTCATATAACCCATCTTTCACTATAAAATTAATAATGTGACAAGCACATCTTACATGCAAATATTCGCCTTTGAACAAAAACATACTCATCTCACTTAATCTTCTTTTCATATATTCAATAGTTTCATCATTAGGAGAGAGACTATCAACCATAGTACTAAAGATATTTTCGATTTCTCAACTTCTCAGACACATCTCCAAACTCCTTCTTATGTCATCACCTTTATGAGTATTCATTTTAACTAAGTTGATTATTCGTTTATGCAACCTCCTTCAAATGTCCAAGCATCGACTATGATGCTCACTCGTCTAACTCCTATCACACTGGTTATTTTAGCCTTCTCAAGTTATATAATTCCCACACAAGAATGACAACCTTCTGTCTTGTTGGTAAAAAAAATCAAGGGCATAACTCTTACAACAATTCTTGAAAGCCTTTGCCTCTACCATCCTAAATGGCATTTCATCTATGATAATGAATCCATCCTCTTTTTTTGTTTTTTTTGGGGGGGGGGGGGTTAAAGATATGAGGCACTAATGCTCCTCCATGCTAGTAGCATCATTTGACTTTTTGCAACTAATGTACAACCACAAGCGGGAGATTTCATGCATTGCTTTGATAAATGATTTTCCATACCTATAATTCCATAAGTCTCACTTTTAGGTTTTATTTTTTTTGCATGCCTTGCAAACCCTCACTTGGTACGTTTTCCATCCACATCCGCTTATGTTTCTGTATCCACAAATTCCAAAACCCAAGAAACTTTCTTCCTAGCTATAGCGTCCAAATATATACTATAACATGCAATTTTCTATAGGAACTCAATAAATAGAAAAAAGTGGAAATTAGGTCGAAGTCCTTTTCTCACGATAATTAGGTTTAAGGCAACACTTCTGAAAAATAAGTTTCAAAGATAATTTTACAGAAAAAGGATACATTCCTTTATATTTTTAAGTTATTGAGGAAAATGATAAATTCTTTTATCATTATTTCCATATAACTAAAAATGATAATGTTTTTCAATCTTTTTTCTATAAATTCCTATAAATAAATAAGCACTTTGAGTGCAAAATCCCTAAAAAAATAATTATAGCTACAGGTTCATTGCCACAAATAGAATACATTTATGAGAAATAGATAACCATATTTTATGGTTTCTTCTTCAATTTTGGTATGCCAAATAACATGTCATATTAATCAAAATTAATTACCAAACAATCAGTTAAATTAACAAGAATTCAATTGTATTTCTTTACATAATAGTCAGTAGTATTTAAGGTTTCATTGATTAAATTGACAAATCAATAATCAAGCCAATTAAACATATCATTTATGATAGCTACAATATACTTCTTGAAATTTATTTAATTCAAATGCACAAAAATAATACAATAACTAATTTGTGATTTTGCTCGTTAAACGGACAACCATTTTGTGTTGTGAAAACAACATCGTAGCAATTTCATTACCTTCCAATTGGTCTAAAACATTTGAGTGAACCAATTCCATCTTCGTTGTAAATATAAATATAAATTGAATTAACAAAGAGAATAAGATTGCTTTTTTTCGGTTTTTCGATCCTTTTAGGCTGTAAAACTGTAAAGTAAAACCGTGAAGAGTTTGAAAAAAGAACAAAGAAGAAAGGCAGCAAAACCCTAAAAAGCAACAGCTGGGTTGATGGACAAATAAAAGAGAAAACCCAATGATAGAAGGTCAAGATCTACTTGAAATAAAATCCAATGGTTGTTGTTTAGTTATATAGATTTATCATTTAATAAGTCTAATAACAATCGAGTTAAGCAAAAATTAAAGGACATGGTCACTTTTATTAATCAGTAAATGGTTAGATTATGCGCACAATAAGTATTTTGTAACTTGTCGGTAAAGTACCGTGATCGTCGGTTTTTATATTTACTTACCTATATATTTACCATAACGAATGATAATTTTAGCGTTATCATACCTACAGATTTGGTATGCTAATTTTACAAATTATAGATAACTTTTAGCTTGGTAATGATTTACCGTAACTGCCCTAGTTAAACAATTGAAGCGAATTAAAGTCCATTTAAGCAAATTTTATTTTGGATAATTACCAACAATTGTAGTGCCTAGGCCTTTATCTTGTCACTTTCACACCTACCGTCGGCCTAAATAAAGTTACTTTTTTCTATGCCATCTCCCTAACCCTAGCTTCCCTTCGTCCCTTTAATTTATAATCTTTTGTAGAAATCGGATTTGCCAACTGCCTGCAGCATCGGAAAAAAAGGTTTAAGGTCTCTTTCCTCCAGTTTTGTGACTCGATTTTTATGGTCATGGCTCAAATATTGCTTAGACCTTTATTAGTTTCAAAGCTCTTCAATTGCTAGATTAGGTTATGATGGGATTTGTTAATTTTTTGTTGTTTTAAAATATTATATCCTATTTTTTTAAATAACAATACATAATTGGAACAATCAGTTTGTTGTTTTGAAGTCCAAAGAAACTACTTGGTTTAGGCTGTGTTTGTTTTTACTTAAAAGTTCTGAATGCAAGTTCTTAATTGTAAATCATAACTTTCAAGGTCGTTTGTTTTTTTTTTTCTATGTTCTGAATAAAATCATCTATTCAGACAAAATAATTTAGAACATTTTTAATGCTTATTTTAAATTCTGAATGCTGAATATTGTTTTTTGTTCTGAATTTTGAATGCAAACAATCAAGTAAGTGATTATTCAGAATTCAGCATTAAGCAATCAACACTCAGACTTCAGTTTCAGCAATAAGAATTCAGAATTCAACATATTAAACAAACGAAGCCTTTATTATCATACGTTATCTATTTGGCTTTAGTACGTAGAGCCATTTGACATTGTTTTTATTGTTTTAATATTCTAGAACAGTTTGATTTACTAGTTACCAAATCTTTCCATCCTTCTGTTTCAGGATCATCGGATACTGCTTAATGGATTGCAGATGTGATATGCCTGAATCTGTGTTGTTTCACATTTTAATCTTCTTGCCCGTGGGCTCTCTGTTGCGATTCAATGTTGTTTGTAAGTCATGGTGCTCTATTATTGAAAGTTCTAGTTTCATCGAGTAGCAGCTCAATCATAGCAGCAAAAAAAAACAATTTGATTGTTCAGAATGATAGAGAGCAGGTATTTATTTTTTCTGGTAGAAAACATGAATTATATGTGCATTTGAATTTGAAGGGCATCGATCCGGGATTCCGAATAGTTGGTTCTTGCAATGGTATTATTTGTTTCAATTATGAGATTCCAATAGACATTGGCGTCTTTCTTTATGGAACCCTGCAATAAAACAAGTGAAAAAAACTACTAGAATTATCTTGTTTCTCACCGTGTGAAACATCGATAATTCATGCTTGTGCTCTTATTTTTGACATCAAAGAAGATGATTATAAGATTATTGTTGTAAGTTTGAATGAGCATGAAAAAACATTAAATGACAGTCTAGTTCAAGTGTATAGCTTGAGAGGTGATTCATGGAGAACCATACATGAAGGTTGTGATTTTCCTATCAGATTAGTCTGTTATCGTCCTGATGCAGCATATAGGAATGAAATGTGCTTATGGCTAGGATATCCCTCTACTGGAAATAGCATGGTCATATTTTATTTTGATTTGGCTAAGGAAGCATATGGAACAATACCATTACCCAATCATTACCAAGGCTGTTATTCAGACTATACTCTTACTTTTGTTAATGACAAAGTTACTAATGTAGAATGGAATCATGGAACAATATATTGTTTTCATTCCGAAATTTGGAGAATGGATGAATTTGGAATAAAAGAGTCTTGGAATAAATTATATGAGTTGTAACAACCCGGAAAATCAGAACCAATTTAAAATTTTTATTTTGGCAATTTTAAGGAATTTTAAATATTTAAAATGATTTATTTTAAATAACGATGAGAAATAAATTTTGAATAGAATTAGAACGTATATATTTATTTGTATCGACGTTAGAATATAAATATTTATTTTTAATTATAAAAGGAATTAGAAATGGCGAGGTAGTTTGTAGATTCGATTTCAAATTTCAAATGAATGTATAGGATTCAAAATAAATCGGATTTTAGCGAAACCAAAAATATTAGAATCTATTTGAAAATATTTTTCCAACGAATCCGAAAAATTGAAATTTCATAGCGGGAATAAAAAGTTATGCCCAGTTGAGAATTCAGAATAGTCGCTATGGAAATATAGCCCCTAAAAATAGCCATTTTGCAAACGACCTCCGTTTTCAACGAAACCACTTTTGTTGGATCCAGGATGTCAAATTATTGCTAGATTCCAATTTTCATAATTTTTGTACATTATGTGAGCATGGCGAAGTTAAACGTGTTTCGACAATTTCAATCAATTTGGATTGACCAGAAAAAGGTCATTTTTCAAACGGTCTCCAAATTTGACGAAATTAGTTTTGTCAGGACCGTATCGTCAATACGAAGCTAGAAATAATTTTTCTGAAATTTTTAGAGTTAGTATGTGGCCCCGGTAAATTGAAATGTGCATTCAAATTCAATATATAGATTTATATTTTGATTTTAGCGAATACTGATCGAAACTTCTGAATTAGCTTGCGAAACATATCCCATTGTGTTCGAAATGGGGGTAATACGCTAGAGATGACGGCCGTTGGGCCTCGTTTGGGGTTCAAAAGAAAAGTCAACCTTTTTGAAATTAAATTAATAAAATAATATATACAACTTCTTTACATATACCCCATCTTCTACATTCTCTCTCCCTGTCGAATTCAAAGCAGAAGAAAAAAAGAAAGAAAAAATGACAAAGGAGCCAGTGCCCCCTTGACCATCGTCGCGCCCTAGGTGGAGTCGCCGCCATCGAGACACCCCCGTCCCCCTCTCGCGCTGCTTTCCCCCTCCTATCGATTTCAACGCCCGAGCCCCTAACCCGAAACCCTACCCCCGAATCCACCTGGCACGACCCTCTAGCAGCCCCTCCCAACGACTTTGTCTCCCTCCCCCCGACCTCTAGACTCCACCCCGAAGACCCCTAGCTCGATTCAAAGTAAGTATTTCAATTTAAAACTTTGTTTTCAAATTCTATTGAACATTATAGCATGATAAAGATCCGATCTTTATGTACATTGTAGCAAGGTAAAAAATAGATTTTTACATGTGTATTAGGAAGGTAAAGATTAGATTTTTAGCGATGAAAAGATCGGAGTTTTAAATATGTAAAGACGAGATTTTTAGCGATGAAAAGATTGTATTTTTAAATATGAAAAGGCGAGATTTTTAATATATAAAGTTGTGATTTTTAAAGATATAAAGTTGTGATTTGTATTAAGGTAAAGATTAGATCTTTATGCATGAAGTAGCGGAGTAAAAATATAATTTATGTCGATATAAAAATATAATCTTTTGTTCTAGAAAGATATGATTTTCATATTTATAAAAAGATTTGATTTTTAAACTAAAAGTTTATATTCTTATAAAGAGGAAAGGTTATATTTTAAAAATAGAATAGTTAAGATTTTTAGAATAGACAAGGGTGGGATTTTTAAAAGTAGAAAGATTCGATTTTTACATTTGAAAAGATAAGATTTTTATAGACGTAGTAGCAATATAAAAATTCGATTTTTTATTTATATAATAACGATATAAAAATATAATTTTTATTTATATAGTAGCGTTATAAAAATAGGATTTTTATAATGTTGTAGCAAAATAAAAATTCGATCTTTATATATGAAGTTAACGATATAAAAATATAATTTTTATATAAAAAGTAGCGTTGTAAACATATAATTTTTATATATGTATCAAAATAAAATTGCGATTTTTATTGTATGTATAGTGATATAAAGATACGATTTTTGTATATGAAGTGGCGATATGAAAATGTGATTTTTACATATAAATATTTGATTTTTATTTTTATGTACAACAGAAAAAGAAGTGATTTTTAATTATATATAGCGATGTTAAAATGTGAATTTTTATATGAACAACGTGAAAAAGATTGCATTGGAAGTTGGGCAAATCCGGATGGTTCTGAAATTCAAAAATAGAAATTGAGGAGTGGAAACCCAAGGTGAGAACTCCTCACTATAATTTTCTTATACAGTTATTTATTTTATAACTGCATACATGAAATGTTCCCCGTCGTCCACAGACCATGGACGACTTGTTTGATTGTTTGGTTGATTAGATTAGTTGGTTGAATTTGGTTGTTTGGGTGAAATGAATGGATTAGAATTGTTATGAGTGTATGGCGCGAGCCAATATCAGGAGAGGGGTAGTGCTAGACATTACCTGATTTTGATATCGCGCCGTTATGCTGCCAAAATTTTCTAAAATAAGTTAGAAAAATAAAAATATTATTTTTATAGTATAAATGAACTGAATAGAAAATTCATGTGTTGAATAAATATTTTATAGGTAAAAAAATAATTTTTAACATGTATATGAATAAAATAAATATTCATAAACAAATAGGATGATTTTTATGTACGCACATTTGACTGAGATTGGATGGGACAATAAATTTTACACATCGCCCAACGGCACAAATAAATCTGTTTTTGTTGTTTGAAAACCCCACACGGGTGTTGGGATGATATTTGACGTACACTAATCCCAACTATTTAGTCGTACGTCAATCGATAGGTTGACAGACTGTTGTAAGCATTAAATATTTATATTTAATGCTTATGCAGTGTAGAATGCACTCTGGATGATGGTTGACTGTGTTTGATTGTTGTTATGTACATATGTTGTATGAAATCCATATAATCAACATTATATGGTAATTGACTGTGTCTGATTCCAATTCAGAAAGAATGAATATTTTAAAATAACGAATAATTTAAAATAACGAATAATTTAAAATAATAATCAGTCAAAGATCAAAATATGATTTTGATGTCCGATTTGGGATGGACATGAATAAATATAAATATATAAAGCCGTGTTGATTACATTAACGCCATTTTGACGTGAACAATATTTATATCGATTTTATTCATTTTCATAATGAATATTGAAAAGGAAATGATTTCAAAATCTAATGTTTTAAAAATATTATCATTTATATATTAATGATATAAAATATTCAATTTTGATTTGAAATTGAATATGAAGTTGAAATCGTTTTGAAAACGAATTCAAAACGATTTATAAAATACGTTTTAAATGGGAATCGAAGAAATATGTAAGATATATAATATAATGGCCTGAATAGAACGTGCCACTCTGCGGTAGTTCGCGAATTTCGACCATTGACTTCGAATGGACATTACGGGAGATCCGACAGTCGGATTCTCCTAAAACCGGAACCGTTGAGTCCATATCGAAAAGAGCTTTCTAACGAATATTATAGATTTGAAATCTAACGGTTGGATTTGGAATTATGTCCAAATCAAATTTGGAAAAGGTCATTGTAAGTGCAGTTCAATGGCAGTTTATGGAAATCGACTGTACGGACCTTGATAAAATTATTAAAAATATCAATAATTAGTGTAAAATCATAAGAAATGATATGGAAAGAATTGGGATGAAAAACTCCATATTTGAAAAGATAAAAATATATTTTTATCGAAATGAACTAGTTATGAACTAGAATTATAATCCATTATTTTTAAATAAATAAATTGGATTTGAAATGGTTTTAAAAATAACCAGAATTTCCAATATATAAATTGGAATGGATTTGAATCGAAATTGTCTTCGGAATATTTCGATGTTGGATTTCGTGATTATACAGATATTGTTATGGAAATTTGAAAGATATATTTATATCGTTATTTCCAATACGATATTTGTTGGTTGTAGAATGTAACGATCGAGAATTTTTAACCAATTTAAATTGGGATTTTAATATTTAATTTGAATTTTCTGATAATAAAATAAATTTGACATAAATATATATGGTAATTTTGATAGGTTAAATGATAGATATAAATTTAAATATAATTGCAAAGATATGATAAGTAAGATTTGATAATATATTTTGTCAAAACAGGACATTTGTCATTATATTTTGTTGAATCAAATTTTGTTAACACAAATATAATAACATAGCAACACAAATAAGTGTTTAAATTTTGTGACTTAAATAAGTGTTAGAAAAGTGTTTCAAGTTAGTAACACGAAATAAGTGTTAGAAATAATGTCGCAAAATGATTTAATATGAATGTAACATGTGTCCTAAAGAGGTGTCACCACCTTATTCACTTAAGGAATATGTGTTAACATGCATGAATCAAAAACATAAGGAAAGGACAAGTGTCCTATGAGGTGTAAGGTCCTTATACCTTTAAGTTTCCTATATAAACCCGTCTTAACCCTCTCTTTTCACCATCCTTCTCCATTTCTCATTTCTTCCATTTTCTTTCATCCTTCTCCCCTTCTTATCCATGGCTTCCTAAGCCATTCACCTCTCCTCTTCCTTTCACCATTTTGGCTTAGCCTTTTTCCTCCTCCCTCCTTAAAAACTCGGCCTCCATCACCACCACCTTGACAAAGTTCGTCCTCCTCCTCTTATAAAGAGATAAGATTAATATATATATATATATATATATATATATATATATATATATATATATATATATATATATTGGAAAAGAAGATGGTGCACGGAAATACTGCCTGAGGGTTCGTTCAGCTAGGCTCGTCTACCGTGAAGTTTTGGAAAGCTGTTGGTGAGAACTCTTTAACCACGATTTATATTTTTAATTAGTAGTTAGACTAATTTAAATATAATAATGGATTATTAGTGGTTAATGATGATTGATGTTTGTTGTGATGGATGATGGATGCGTAGTTTAAAACACACACACTGTTAAGCGTTAGTGTTATAACGCTTGTGCACAGTTATGATTTATTTAGTAATGTTGATGATGGTTGCCATAGATGTTTATAATGGTTGTTGATGTTGTTTCGCACACACTATAACACAACAATTATGGTATCACATGGGTGATCGACAAATCTCCTTTGTAATTAAAAGCAATATTATCATTGGAATTAAAGGGTGTTAATTAGAAAAGACACATATGTATAAATTCATACATATTGATAAAGTTTCTTAAAATGAATAAATAAATACATGAACGTTCTAGGATGACAGAGAGGATAGTGTTTAGGCTTGGGTTTGGAAAATATAGTTTCCTGCTCTCCCTGGCTATCCCTAACTAATCCGATGAATGAGATGGTTAATTTGAAGTTATTTGAATTTAGAAATAAATTGGATTTTTAATTTAATATTTAATTAAGTAGAAAATACAAGTTGAATTTTGAACCCGAAATAACTTGGAAAGTCAATGTAAAATACCTTAAATGATTTAAATGGTATATAATGGTTTTCTAAAGTATTTTGAAGTACTAAAAAAATAATTTTTACTACGGTCAAAATAGATCTTGTCGCACAACGGCAATTCGTGTATTTAGATGCAAACTTTAAACGCTTATAACTTTTGCAATCTAAATCGAATTCCCAAGAAACGAAAAACAATTGATTTATATTAAAAAGAGCTTTCGAATGAGTGAAAGCGGATTTTAATTTCGGGTTATAATTTTCAAGTTATGCTTAAAACCATTTTTTTTAAAAAGTCGTTGTAAAAGCAGTAGTCGACCATAACTATAAACAGCTATTTTTAAATGTTTTAAAAATATGGAAAAAAATCTGTAAAATCATTACAAATTATGAAAAGGTGTTTTGAATTGTAAAGTTTAAGTTTTGGCTAAGATAAACGATATTTTGATCAAAATAGTTAAGATAACTGTTTTGTAACACTTTTGAAACGCTATTGTAACGCTTTCTTCAAAAACAATCTATTTGGAAGTTTTAACCCGTAAACTATTTTCCAAACTATAAGTAATGACTTGTGGAATGTTTTAAAAATATTAAAAATATTTTATATGGAATTTAAATTGATATTAATACGAATTTTTAATAATTGGATATGGTTGGAGATAAATCTTCGGATGTTTGATATTAATCCGGTAGATGATGATTCTTATTATTTAAGGAATTTAAAAGGTAGTTCACCGTTATTCTGCTTATAGTGGGAGTTGGATACAGAGATTAATATTAAGTATAAGTGGATGATATTTCTATCCAGATCTAATGTCAAAGAGTTGGATAAATATTTTAATTAAGATATGGGTTTCCCAATTTGATTGGGATAAGTTGGAAAGAAATAATCTTCGGATATTTGATATGAAATTCTTTGGTGTAAACGTATACTATTTGAGGAATTTGGAAGATATTATTATTATATCGTTACTCCACTTATAGTATTCGTTGATTATGAGAATTGATATCGAATATAAGTAGATACAACTTCTGTGTAACTAATGTTCGATATCGATTGATTTGGGTTTTGTCGTGAATCATATCTTCAATAATATCATTCTTGAAACCCATGAGATCGAGTTATGGAAATTCATATCGAAATTGGAGGATTTAATCAGATCTTTGATTTGAGGAAATTAAAAGTGAGGAATCGGAAGGGAAGTATAATCTTTTAGTTAAGATTAAAGAATGGAATGTTGGAAAATCAATATAATTGGAAACTATGGTTGAAATATGGATTAAGGGTTTTCAAAGGAAACAGGATTTTGATAACGAGTTATCAAACAAAAAATTAATTAAGGCTTTGAGGCTAAATCATATTTGATTTAAGGGATGTGTTTTAAAAGAGAAAGGTTAAATATGGAATTTGTTATAATTTGAGAATGGATTTAAAGAAGTTTAATAAAATTCAAGATGGAAGGAGATTTGGTTGAAAGCATGTATGTTCTGTAATTATATTTTTAATTGCGCTTATTACTTGGAAAGACCGGGATCGGAAATATGTTCGAAAACCATTCCAAGTAATAATAGGACGTTATGAAACAATTCAAGATTTTTGAAAGCGACGAATGAAGACCGTGATCCTTTGAATTGTTTGGATTGATTGCTAATGTCTCGATTGGGCTGATCCCCCAATACGAGATTATAAGTGACATGAGGTTTGAATATATTTGAAGATTTTCGGATTGGTGTTTTGTTCAGACCCAGAACGAAATCGTATGGATTGTGTGTCTGACATTGTAATTGACTACGTAGCACTGATCTTTGTTAAATATATATCTGCTTGGTGCGGAGAAATTATTCTCTTGCTTAACACCCTTCTCTAAGACGTATGAGCTTAGAGGTTATATATTGATAGAAATTAGTGATGCGTTGTGAATGGACAGTGTGGCATACTTAAGTTATGTAATGAGCTATGGATGATCAAAGTATGGCTTATTTAAGCGTAGCTTTGTGTATAACGTGACCTCGGCAAGCCTCACAACCCGGTAAATGGCTAAAGCAGGAAAGATGCAGCGAGGTTATGGGTAGTCATTTCCTTCTAGATAAAAGCTGTACTATGGTATGGAGCCCAGGTATTAACCTACGTGGATAACTTCTATTCATATGGATGTTGATGTTGCAAGGCCTCGGTTTTAAAGGTTAGTAACGACCGGGAAGTGATATACTCAGGCATGCTCTAAGTTACCCAGTTAAGGGGTAACCTGGCCTCGTGTTGGCAGAGAGCCCGATTTGGTTCTCGGGGCATCCCTCTAGAGGCGTACCGTTTGGTTCGGTAAGGAAGTTCCTTTGTCTGGTCATTTGTGGGAAATCCAATTTTCCACTACGATCCCGTACGATTTTAGTTGTATAGCCTGCTACCAGCAGGATTTTCAGTATAATGGGATGGGGCATTATGCTGGCTAGGATTAATACATTTATTTGCGAAATTGTTTTCACGCTATGAACTAGTAGTAATAACAGAGGATTTTCACGTATCAAGCATTTTTGACTATCATGAGGAGAAACCTCACCCATGTGTGCGTTTGCATTGTGTGTGTGCCGCGAGACCTTATGGTAGTTTCATTTTTTTTCAAAAGTCATTGCGAATTTCTATGCATGGGAATTCATATGGAGTAAACCCGTTCCGCGTTAGCAGCGTGGTCTGTTGAATATCCAACTTTAAAATGAATTCTAAATAACAACTGTTTTATGTTCCACGACTGACCTGGAGTTTATTGTTCCTCACCTAAACTCTAGGTGCCCATAATTTTGCACGGGCAGCCTAGTAGTTTGGTTCACAGATTTAGCCTTAGAGTTGATTGGAGCAGGATTCTGGTTTTAGCTGGAGCTATATGTTTTGGAGCGTTCGCATTCTTCCCCCGAGTTAGTATCTTTTCCGTAGTGAAATCGATGTACTCTAATGTATTCCTTGTAACTCTGATGTTATATTATGATAATGAAATGAAAAGTTCTGTTATTTTTGTGCAAATATGTAAGTACCTATGACTATCCGTCTTTATGAATGGTTTAAGTTGGTTTAATTACCGGCAAAAACCGGGCAAAAAGCCGGGTCATTATATTTATATCGTTATTTCCAATACGATATTTGTTGCTTGTAGTATTTGATATTGAATATAACCCGATATATTTTCTATTTAGAGCCTTATATTTAATATCAAATGGGATTTTGGGTTTGTCGTGGACGGTGTCTTCAGTAACACTGTTTTTGAACCCCATATGAAGAGAATAAATCTTTTAATTAAGATTGTTAGAGTTTCCAATTATATTTAATAATTGGAATAAAATGGAATGTGAATTGGGTTTATCGTGAATTGTGTTTTTAACGACATTCGTTCTTTAACCCGATTTACAGTGAAATGTGATTTGGAATTTATAAATCTTTTGTTAAGATTTAAAGGAAATTTTCCAAAGTGAAGTTTTCCGATTTAATAAAACAAATAGGAATGGAATGGAATTCGATTTGGTAATAATCGAAGTGGACTTCTGTGGAGGAAGACTGTTACTATATATGGAATTTAAGAGACTTTGTCGTTATTCCATTTATCTTATCCGTTGGATATGGAAGTTCATATCGATTATATATATTGATCTGTTTTACGTGATGATTCCATTGTTAATGGAATGTGATTTTGGGTTTATCGTGAGCTGTGTTTTAAATGACATTAGTTCTTTAACCTAGTTAAAGATAAGATTTATTTCTTAACTTTGAATAATCATTAAGTAATGATTATTGGAAATTAAAACTGAATTAGAGTTTTAAAGAATCTTTAAATAGATTGAAAGGTGAATCTGATAACTAAAATTATCAGATTCAAAAAATGATCGAGAATGGAGTACCACCAGTTTTACTCCAGGCGATAGTCAAATCTTTAATTAGATTTGAACATGAAATAGTAATTGAATTTACCGATAACACCGTGGTGTTAGATATGAAGTATTACCAGTTTTACTTCATGGGATGAGTAAGCTGGGATTGGGAAATTAAAACAAATGATTACTTCAGTAAGGTTCGCTAATCCCGACTAGGTTGGAAAACCATAATTATGTTTGAATTGAAATCCAAAAGAAGATTAAAGAATAAATTTAAAGAATTTATCTTTGATAAAATTAATGGGAACCTTTCCCAAAGGATATGAATATTTAAATAAAGAAATATTCTGGATTGGAATGAGGCGTATGTTGCGTTTTTATAGCACTTGTTTATTATATACGCGAGTTATTCAGAAAGACCGGGTTTATCCCATTCTGAATAACTGATTCGACGATATGCCGAGGATGAAGACGGTGGCTGAAGACCAGAGGTATTCACATCATTAGGATGATTACTGATGTCTTGATTGGGCTGTACACCCAAGACAAGGTAATAAGTGGTAATCGTTCCAGACGTACTTGGAGATCGACCGGATATGCGAGGACCTCTCTCCTGTATTGGACATAAGGGACGAGGAATAAGGTGCTTCAGGTTTCGTTCAGACCCAGAATGAACTTGTAAATGGACTGTGTGTCTAACATTTGATTTCATTCTGTGTGATTGATAAACATCAGTTGCATAGCGTGAATTGCTTGTGTGGCATGCTGAGATGCAAATGATCAAGGCTTCTGTTGAAAGCAGAGTCTTGTGGTTGATGATCAAAGCACGGCATTAATATAGCATAGATTTGTGTAGTGTTAATTCCCGAGCCTCACACCCTGGTGTGAACCAGACATGGGAGAGGACATCAGGGAGGGCATGCGTTTCCTTCCAGCTAGGAGTGGTGTCAGCGTTTTGCAAGCGCTGACGTTTTACTTATGTGGATGATGGATAGCGAGGCGTCTCGGTTATTTCGGTCTCTGCGGAGCCGATGGATGGTCTTTATACAAACCAGATTTATGCCCCAGAGGGCGAGGAAACACAATGTTCAAGCATCTTAATCCACATCGAGTGGACCGGCCCTGACGATCCAAGGGTCGATGCGTTCTGACCCTGAGACATGGGTTAGTTTGTCTCGAAGCGGTAAGGATGATCCCTTGCCTTAGTTCATAGACGGAAATTGTAACACCCCACCTCCGCCAGGGTCACTCTTGCAAGTACACTAGCATTGGAGGGGCGTTAAACGAGGTAAACATGCATGCAGATATCACAAGACGGAACATATAAGTAAAACAGAGTAAATAAAGCAGCGGATAAAACTACTATTTCAAAACCATAATCAAGTTACATCAAAGTACTGTCATTATTTTCCAACTACTACAAGTCTAGAAAACATAAACTGAAAACTGGAAATAACATAAAGTAACTATCCCCAAAGTAGCATAAAGCCATAGCATGCTCAAACCATACATGAGCTATCCAGAAAAGCAGCTAAAGATCCAGCTAGGTACCAGTGTTCCCACCCTGTAAACCTGGGGGGGGGGGAACGGAAGAAAAGAGGTGAAAGAAAACGGGTCAGTCAAAAGACTGGTAAGTCCTATCTACTATTAGTATAAAAACTAATAAAGTTAACTGGACATGTAAAGCAGAGATGAAACATAGGGTGATAACTGGCATGGTGAAAAGTTAACAAGATAGATCAAGTGTGGCATCGCATATACCAGGTTAAGTTGCACCAGGTGTGTACTAGTATTCCAATCCATGTCAAGTATAAACAAGAAATGATCCCTTGGCCCAAAGCTGGCCCAATATCATGAGGTGACCTAAATCGAGGTTCAACTACTCGGTCTAGTCGATCGGCTCCCTATAAGCCTAACTCGTCGTGTATCGGTGTCATACGGCTTAATCGTGGAATGTAGTTAACTGTGCTAGGTCCACCCCAGGGTGTATCCAACCCTAAGGTGTAAACCACAGACACAATTCAAGCACGCACAGTCTAACCTACTGGTGCCCATGTTCAACTACGGACTTAATGTGCACGACCATGGTCCGCCTGAACAACCGGTGCACCCTTCAGCCGTCTCTTTTGGTCTCTTACAATCAGTCCAGTAATCGTGCCCCACCCTAGCCTAGTCCAGGGTACCCATGATACTTCTAAGTAGGTTACTGCTGAAAAGGACCACGTAACTAGGGTTTCAAGCGGGTTAAGTGTGGTTAACCCTATCCTAACCATGTATTGAGTTGGTCAAGTGTATTCAAGCAGTTCATGACTTAACCCTATCAAAACATCGGGTTTTATTGGTTAAGTATATTCAAGTAGTTCATGACTTAACCCTACCAATCCATCATGTTTAATTGGTTAAGTATATTCAAGTAGTCCATGACTTAACCCTACCAATCCATCGTGTTTAATTGGTTAAGTATATTCAAGTAGTTCATGACTTAACCCTACCATGAGGCATTAATTAACTTAATGCACCCCAACCTCTCACATTAGACTTTGTTGTGGTTACTAGTTAAGCCGGGCGGGTCCGGGTAGCTTTACACCACAACCTAGTCTAACCTCGGGTTTTAAGTGCGATATGACCAACTACTCACATTGGGTCCTATTGTTTGTAGCCACTAGTTAAGCCGGTCGGTTCCGGGTAGATTTATGCTACAAACTCAACCCAACCTCGAGTTGGCCACTTTCATGTTTTCTACATGTCATGTCCACGTTCGTGTTTTCAAGCATAAACACATGTCAAACTTTCATGTCATATTTTCAAGTCATGTTCTCATGTTATTTAAGTTTGCCCAACTACCCATACGTATTCCCATCGCACGTAAATTCGCATCACGCAAATAGATCAAAGAGGGAACATAACAACATGACAAGGTGGGTATAAGATGGCAAAGTCTATCACAAGTTAAACATGGTAATATTTGAGGCAAATGTGTTCATAAACTTGCATATTACATTATAAGCCTCAAAACATGCATGATATCAACTCTAGCAAAATAGGTGAAACATGGCCATAAATACCATGGGATGATAGCAAGTGATTCGCATATGACATCATATGCAAGTTAACATGATGTTTATGAGAGTTTTTATGTTGCTTTATGCAACATTTCAAATCAAAGTTCATAGCTTTCTATGCACAAAGTCAAGGTGATAGCTTTACAAACATGCATCTATGCATAACATGATAGGATCAAAGCTCATAGTTTTCTATGCACAAAGTTAAGGTGATAGCTTTACAAACATGCATCTATGCATAACATGATAGGATCAAAGCTCATAGTTTTCTATGCACAAAGTCAAGGTGATAGCTTTACAAACATGCATCTATGCATAACATGATAGAATCAAAGCTCATAGTTTTCTATGCACAAAGTCAAGGTGATAGCTTTACAAACATGCATCTATGCATAACATGATAGGATCAAAGCTCATAGTTTTCTATGCACAAAGTCAAGGTGATAGCTTTACAAACATGCATCTATGCATAACATGATAGAATCAAAGCACAAATCATACTTAGGCCCAAACTCAAACTTGCAACATGTCACATTTAACTTCATAGTTAGAATCTAAGAGTAGTATAGGGCTTACAATGCTATGAAGACTTATAAAATAAAATAAGATTGAGACGAAGCCACTAGCAACTCTAAAAACCCCAAATGAATACAAGCTCCAAGTTGTCTTGAGAAACAAGAAGCTCCTTTGATTTGTATGAAGAAAGATCCTTGTTTTGATTAAGAAAGGTGGCTCTTTTACTAGCTTAGGACACTCAAACTTTCATGAAGAGGATGGAGGCCATGATATGAAGATGGAGGCCATGATCAAGAAACATTTTGGCATAGTTTAGTTGTAGGAATGATTAATGAGGGTTTAGGCTAGGTCTAGGGGTCTTTTTATAGAGATTAGGGGTAGTTTAGACCATAGGATTAACCCTAAAACGAATCTGAACCATTAACTCCCGTCAGAAATCAACAAAAGAGGACCCAACATGCCAAAATGGTGCACCAGAAAAATTGGTCCGACCGGGGGGGTCGACCCCTGGGTCGACATGGGTGTCGACCCATTGGGGGGGGTCGACACTGGTGTCGACACCTATATCGACCCTGCCTGGGCAGGAAAATTCCCGCCCAATCTGTTTTGGCTGAAATTCGATTCTGAATTCGAATTTGAACTGTTTTCGGGCTTAGAATTTTCTGAAAACTTCATTGGGCTATAACTTGGTCATACGGACTCCGTTTTTCGAAAACTCGGACTCTATTTCGCGTATTTTTCCGAGACGAACGCAATGGCACAG
>JASFAX010007101.1:0-27918 GCA_030737875.1 Allium sativum | reverse complement strand
ATTATGACATCTAGAATTATGCTATGACATATGTGGGTTCTATGTATTAGATGCTAGTTCACACCATCATTATGTTGCATAAAACCCCATATGCAAGTTTACACATGAATTTGGGTTATGATCAAATCATATAAATTGTGACATTTAACAAGTTGACACCTTTAAATCCTTAACATGTGCAGTTTATCCAAGTTTCACCCCTATTATGATTAGATTCATTTTAATTGTCTATATGTGTGATAATTTATCTTTGTACTATGAGTTAGACTATTCGAGTCTAATGTATAATCTGCATTGAATAAGCGAACGTATAAACGTGGGGTAGGGGTAATATTAAGAATTTAATTATAAGAAGTTGGGGTGCAATTGATATGATTTTGCATGCCATGAATGGATGGCCATAATTGAGTCAATTATGGACATCATTAAAAGTGGACTTAATTAATAATTTGAATAGGGAATTATTAAAACTGGGGTAAAAGATTATAAGTGATAATCAATGCTTAGGACACGAGGTTGGACTCGTTTGTGACGTAAACCTGCCCGGACGCGCCCGGCAAATCCAGTGGTCACAAATGTCAGCCGAATTTGAGAGGTCCTAGGCCTAGACTAAAGCATAACAGTTGTAAAGACACGAGGTTAGACTCTTTTATGGTGTAAGACTGCCCGGACCCGCCCGATAATTCCAGCTGCCATAAATGCCAGTCTAATGTGAGGGTCTTTATGAGGTTATGGCCTGAATGAATTAAGAAATACTTAACCAAATAAACATGTAAGGTGGGACATGGGGGTTAAGTAGGTGCCTTGGGTGGCATGATGAATCTAGTAGGTGCCCTTAGTGGCATGTGAAATACGATTAGTAAGACTTAACCAAACACACATGCAAATGAACATGACTAAGAGGGTTAAGTGGGATGTACTAGTGGACAAGCTTAGGTGGGTAGCTTGTGGGGGCCCATTTCAACCAGTATCCCAAACATATCTTTGTGGGCTCGACCCAAGTCGAGGATGGGACACGCGTGCTGGGTTTGACTATAAGAGGCCAAAACGGGGGAGCGGTGGCGACACAAGTCCAACGGGTTTCATATGCGTGTGTGGACCCGGGCTGGTAGGTAAGACGTTGTTGCATCGTGTAGGTATAAGCTGTGCATTCTCAAGTTGTATCGGGTTGCCACTTTAGGGGAGTGATACACCCCACTGTGGGGCCAACACGGGTATCTACGAGTAGAGAGCCGATCGAAAGTGGGTAGTGGGGTACACATAGTGGAGATAGGGGTAGACGACACCTATGTAGTCAGCTAGGGGTACGCAAGGCTATTTATATAGTTTTTGTGTGAAGTAAGTGGGATCAACCTTTAGGGTGACTGGTGCGGTGCAGTGGAGTAATTATTCGTTAGTAATTAGGTGTGCCTTTAACATTATCTTTAACGTCATCTTTATCTGCTTTTCCATACCCAATAGTCATAGACATTTACTTGTCTTCCAGCTTATGCCTTATTCTAGTTACTTTGATAATAGTATTGTTAGAATTAGCATACTCGCCAGACTTTATGTCTGACACCCTCTATTTCTATCCTTTTTCCCCCTCCAGTCCTCAAGGTGGACCCCGCTCTAGTGGAGTTTGATTGGATTGCTTTATCTCACTCTTGGAAAGCTTGGACCGTTGAAGTAAAGTCCAGCTTATTATCTTCTTTAATGGCTATTTATGTAATGGGGTTATGTATTTTGTTTTAGCAAGATGGATATTGTACTTGACTCTGATTTATGGTTTTGTGATGTAACAAACATGTTTAATTTCCGTTGCAATAAAATGAAGTTTTAGATTTCCATGTACTACTTATTATCTGTCTTGTTGTAATTTTTCTGTTCTATATTCACTTATAACCTCCATGGAAGTTAATGCATTCACTTGGTAAGTGACATTAATGGATGTGGGGTGTTACACCAACTCTCAGGTAAAGAGCTTAAAATAAAATAGGCTGGCAGTTCATCATCTATCTTCATTTCAGTCTTGGTTAACTTGCTTACTAAGCCCTTAAAACCGTTCAGGTGCTCAATCATGCATTGACCATCTTTATATTCTGATTTAACCAATTGTCTTACTAGATGAGCTTTGTTCTGAGGTGTTTTCTTTTGAATAATAGACTCAAGTTTCTCCCACAACTGATAGGCATTAGTATAAGTAGATACATGCTCGAATAAACTTTGATCTATATATTTTTGGATCATGGCAACTACTTTCCGATTCAAAATTTCCCAATCTTTTTCGGGCTTTCCTTCCGGCTTATCTGCTTTTGTGATTGACTCATACAAATCCTTGCAGTACAAATGATCTTCCATCATTGGCTTCCGGAAAGAAAAATTCTCTGCAGTGAGCTTAAACATTTCACCATCATGTGTAATGGTGGTCTCCATTTTGGCTTACACAAGAAGGAAATATATATTGCTGAACCAAGCTCTGATACCACTGTTGAGTAAAACTTTATATTTCCTCTATGTAGATAAGCATAGAAGTGAAGTGCAGTAAAACAATTAACAGATAAATAAAAATAACAAATAGCAACACAAGAGATTTTTGTTTACGCGGAAAACCCAATGAGGGAAAAAAACCGCGGGACTAGAAGTCCAATTCTTCCACTATAAGATGATAGTAGGATTACAAGAACTTGTATATATCTCACACTCAGTGGCTCACTCATGCTTGAGGATAAAGTCTTTTCAGGCTATCTCTCTTATTGTGTATTTCTCTCTTTCTTAAATTTTTACACACTCTGTCACACTCATATATATAGGTGTGGAATACAAAAGGTTCTCTCACAATGTGGCTTTCAATCTTCTTCCTTGGAAAAAATGTTTCCATTGGGTTAACATAAATATGCATAGAAATTTGATGTGTCTACACATCTTTCAACAATAATTGTTGAGCATTCCAATTAGGAGGGAAAAGCCAACAGAAAGGTGGTCACGTGATGATGTGAAGAATTTTGTTGGAGAGAAACCTATATAGTTTGGTTGGTTCGGTGGTCGACAGTGGCACGTGGGTGAAAGTTAAAGAACCTAGTCCGTAGCAAGGTAGAGAGGTTAATATGGTCGCTGCTGATGGTTCTAAGATGAAGGATAATGGTATCAACAAGGGTCTAGATGTTGATGATGCTGGAGGGATCCAGGAGATGAAGAGGTCATGTCAAGTGGAAGATGGATGTCGAGTTGCGGAATCTACAAAGACGAGATAGGGGTTTTGTGGTATTTACAAATGCTTTTGAAGATCGCAATCGGGGTGGTGCATGGATGAGGGAAGTGTGGAAGTTTGTAATGATGCTAATTGAGAAAGTATGCTGAAAGTGAGAGCTACGTTGGCTGGTGTTAAGTGGACGAGATGTTGTGATTTGGTATTAAGATGGAGTACTTAGATTTGTGATACGCAAATGTAGGAAACAAATTATCTACTATTGATCCACTTTTTGTGGAGAAATTTGATTTTATATTTGTGGTATATTTTAAAGCGTAGGCAAGGATTATTTGGTGCTTATTCAAAAGATTTTTTGACATATATGAATATTACTTGAGTATCAAAAAAACTTGAGTATGAAGCAATTCATTCTACATAAGGCCTAATTAACATCTTCATTAGGTGTGGAAAATTTGACGGTTATTAAATAGAATCATTGGGGTTTGTACCATTGTTCTTCATTGTCTTTCTACTTAAATTGTTTAGCCATTAGATATTCTCTACCTATTTCTCAATTAGGTTATTGGTTCAAGTTGTGCTTGTTTGTAACAGTAGTTGAGATCGGTTGTAAACAACATTTTGGTGAATCAATAAAGATGGTGGTTGGGTGAAACATCGTATTTTCATATTTTTGATATTGTTTTTGTTGTTGTTGTTGTTGTTGTTTGTTTTTCAATCACACTCATCTTTAAGTGTTTTGGTGAAAAAGGTTTGCTTTGTTTTTCGAGTGTTTCATCAAACTTCCACTATGCACAAAACTCAAACAGTTGGTATCAGAGCTCAGATCATTGTAGTGCTTGGAGTGTTTGTTGGATGGAAGACTGTAAATGTCAGAGATGATGACATTTTCAAAGATGCAATTTTGAATGAGAAGAATTGGGGTATATGGAAGCCGATGATGGAGGACGTTTTATATCTTAATGATTTGCATGATCTCATTGATAAAGATGGGGAGAAGCCCTCAAATTGGGATGAGGGAAAGTGGAAGAAAATGGACAAAAGGCGATTGTGTTTATTCGCCAAAATTTGGATGATTCGGTGTTCCATCATGTTGCTAGTTGTGAATCTACGAAGACATTACGGGACAAATTAGTATTGCTATATGAGTCGAAGAATGCTACAAGTAAGTCTTTTCTAGTACGTAAATTGGTACAACTAAGGTTGAGTGAGGAAAAATCGGCTGTAGAGCATTTGAACGAGTTTCAGGATGTCGTCAATCAATTGGAAAACATTAAGGTCAATTTTGATGATGAGTTGCAGGATCTTTTGTTGATGAGTTCTCTTTCGGAAAGTTAGGAGACTTTGGTTGTTTCATTGAGTAATTCCAATGCTATTGGAACCATATCTTTAGAAATGGTCGAAGCATTCTTTTGAATGAGGACTAAGAAGAAAAGGGCTTAGGCTTCGCTATACACTTGGGGCTTCGACAGGATATTTACTTGCTTTGCTTTGGTTATGAGCTAAGGAGTGAGACCACAAGGAGATGACTAGATAGATAAGAACCAGAGTTTGGGCCGCTACGTAATCTCGAGCTGTGATTCCCTCTTAGAATAGCTAGGAGACCAACATGACGAATTAAGTGGATGATTAACTTCTCTTTACCTGAGCTTATCCAACCTAGATGACAACCAGTTAGAAAAAGAGGGAAGCAGGACCCAAATCAGTAATCAGCTTCAGCTATCTTACTTTGCTGATGGAAGATTTCTATAATAGGCTGCCGAGTCTATTCATAGGCGAACCTCTAACCTTGTTGATTCTCGTAGACAATCTGGTATCGGGCTTCGCTGATTTGGACACATGGAAGCTGGCGAGTACGCAGTCGTGGCCACTATCAATCAGGGAATTTCCTGCTTACAACTTGATGTAGCAATGTTGCTTAGGTCAGGCCCGCTTTACCGACTAACAAGACTCACCTGTAATAACCGGAAGTAACCAGTATACCTGGCCTAATTGCTGCTATAATTAAAATTGATTCAAAGTGAGGAAATGGTAGTAAGGGACTCGAAGGATACAATTTGTAAGAAACAGGGAGCCAAGGGTAAAGGCGCAATCACTTATTTTCATTGCAAGAAGGGAAGTCACAAGCGCAATGATTGCTATTCATATATATACGATAGTACAAGGCGCAAAGGGATAATAATAGTGATGAGACACAGGCAGTCCTGGCTAAAGGTATCAAAGGCGATTCTTCATGAGATGTCCTATTAAGTGTTGTGGAGCCTTGGAAGATCGATTCAAGAGCCAGTTTTCACATATGTCAAGATGTGAAAAGTTTTTCTTTGTATGAAAAGAGTTTTGGCATGATAAAAGCCAATGGAGTAAAGCTACCAGTTTGTGGAGTTGGAGCTGTTAGGTTTCAGATGCATGATGGAATAGTGAGAGAAGTGGCCAGTGTGAGGCACATACCCACTTGTTTGCACGACCTCATATCTCTCGGTCAATTGATCGCAGCAGTTGCACTTATAAGACTCGAGGTGGAGTTCTGAGAGTGAAGAAAGGTAGTCAGGTGATGATGTGAAGAATTTTGGAGGAGAGAAACCTATGCAGTTTGGTCGATTCGGTGGTCAACAGTGGAAGGCAGGTGACGGTTAAAGAACCTAGTCCGCAGCAAGGTGGAGAGGTTAATATGGTCACTGCTGATGGTCCTAAGATGAAGGATCATGGTATCAATAAGGGTCAGATGTTGATACACTCGAGGGATCCCAAAGATGAAGAGATCATGTCAAGCAGAAGACGGGTGTCAAGTTATGGAATCCACAAAGATGAGAAGGGGGACTTTGTGGTATTACAAATGCTTTTGAAGATCACTATCGGTGTGGAGCAAGGATGAGGTAAGTGCACCGTTAGTGGGCGATGGTGGAGGTTTGTAATGATGCTAATTAAGAAAAGTAGGAAGAAAGTGAGCACTAGGTTGGGTGGTGTTGAGTGGACAAGATGTTGTGATTTGGTATCAAGGTGGAGTGTTGAGAATTTTGATATGCGAATCACACTTGTGGGCAAGAAATTATCTATGTTGATCCTCTTCATGTGGAGAGATTTGTTATTATATTTATGGGATATTTGAAAGCGTAGGCAAGGATTATTTTCTGTTTATCCATTTTTTTTTGACATATATGAAGATTACTTGGGTGTCAAGAAAACTAGAGTTTGAAGCAATTCATTCTATAAGAGGCAGTGTTAACATCTTCATTAGGTGTGGAAAATTTGATGGTTATTAAATAGAATCATTAGGGTTGGTGTCATTGTTCTTCATTGTCTTTCTACTCAAATTGTCTTGCCATTAGATTTTCTCTACCTATTTCTCAGTGATGTTATTGGTTCAAGTTGTGCTTGTTTATGTTGATAGTTGAGATCGCTTGTAAACAATATTTTGTTGAATCAATAAAGAGGGTGACTGGGTGGAATATCATGTGTTCGTATTCCGTTATTGTTGTGTTGTTGTTTGTTTTTCAATCACATTCATCTCCAAGTGATTAGGTGAAAAAGATTCGCTTTTTTTTTTGGTGTTTTGTCAAATTTCCGCTGTGCACAAAAGCCCAACAACCAACATACATAAATTTCAACATGTATATTTTATTGAAAATAATTAAAAAAAATCTCAAATACCCATGCATACATATTGTTTGTGCAACATATAGAACATAAATTGCACACAAACTATAATAATACTTTTACTTAATATTTTTTCATATTTCACGTCAAAATTTATCATATATTGCATAACAAAGTTCTCATTTTAACACTAAAATAATAAATAATATTTTGATAATATTGTCATGTGCAACACACAGGTAGGAATGGCAATGCGGCGGGTTGGGGCGGGTTTCTCGTGCCCCAGACCCGACCCGGACTTTTTAAATCTCGCCCTAGACCCGCCCCGTAGACCCGGTGCGGGTCTGGAATTTCGCCCTGTACCCGAAACCCGTACGGGTCAGGGTAGACCCGACCCTCCCCGCGACCCGGTGATATTATGTTATAATGTACACAAATTTATATATTTATATTTTTTATCACTAAATGATAAATTATATGCATATTATAATGTGTTCACAATGACAAGAGAATATTATAAAATGAGTTGTAAGATAATAGTTCAAAATGTATACATTTGTTATTGTATGATTATCATTGATGCCACTTAATACAATGAAAATTTTATAGTTTGTCAATTGAAAGAATATAATATTCAATTTATAACCATGTAAATCTAAGAAGATTAACAAGTAATAGTTATAGTTATAAAGTGTTTGAATGACGTTTCGATCATGCGGGTCGGGTTGGGGTAGGTTAGCCATGCCCCAGACCCGACCCTAGACCCGGACCTCCAAAAGCGGGTCGCGGGTCTACCCGCCCCGAAGACCCTATGTGGTAGGTCTAAATGGATCAAAACAGGGGCGGGTCAAGCGGGTTTGGACCCTAGACCCGCCCCATTGCCATCCTTAGACACAGGTTACACACTAGTTATTAGGAAAAAGGTAATAAGAGGGATAGTTTGGCTAAGGTGCCTGTCAAGATTCAAAATAAACAAAACAATGTTGTCAAAAAACTATATATGCCTTTTTTTCTTAAATAAAATGAAAACACAAAAAATTAGCATAAAATACTACCAAAATTAAAATTTTAGTTCAATTTACAATCATCTTTGTATTTATGTAAGGAAATTGTAAATAAAAAGCATCAAAAATAATATATCAAAAAAAATTATGTTTCAATAAAAATTGCAGGAAAGTGAAGTTTTTCAAGAAACTTCAAACATTAACGCACTTATAACCAATAATGGTATATATTTACATATTTTTTCATGAACGCTTTAAAGTTTTATATTTATTGTGTGCACTTATACAACATCACATTCATTACAGAAAACCATCAAAAACTTGATCTGAATCAAATACGAATCAAAATAGTCCACTTTCCAAAAAAAAAGATTAAAAAGCTATTATATTAAATAATTGTGTATATGTTTGAATTTTTCATTCACTAAAAATATTCGTATTTCCATGGAAAATTGAAAATATTAATACAATATTTGTAGATATGACTCCATTTTTTACAATAAGTTCAGACATGTCTGCAGCTTTTGGTTCCAGTTTTCTCATTTTAATATTTACAATTTTACGAATTTTTTTAAGCACTGAAGTCAAAAATACGTAAACATAATTGCTGTAGTAAACTAAAAATAGGGACTCGCTTTCCATTGTTCTTTCAAGAGGGATGATTTTTACGTGAAACTTGTTTTAAGGTTGCTATGGTAATTTCCACATAATAAGAAATAAAATTTCACTAAAAAAACATGTTAACAAAAAAAGATAATAAATAAAGATGAGATAAATAACATAAAGAGGAAGCAATATACAAAATCATGAAATAATAGACCACCTAAAAATGTACAATTGACAAATCACTAGGTAATGAAAAGGAAAGTTAAAACGTTCCCTTGCTAAAACTTATAATTATTCTGTTAAAACACTTACCAAAGTTGGTGCTACCTAACTAGATACTATCAACTTTAAAAGTAATTAGCTTGCAATTTGAAACTCAAATTTTGGACATGTTTAACAATCCTCAAAAGTAAAATCTGACAAATGATGGGTTTTTATTTTTTTTATTTTTTTCATAACAAACTCAAAGAGAAATGGAGGATAGTCGTAGTAGAATTTTTATAAATTTAACACATGGAAAAAGCAATGATAAGGGAAGCATGGTAAATCAAATGTTTAGAGGATAATACATTTGGCACATTTAAACCACTATTATACACTCGAGACATTCATAACAATTAGTAGAGAAATTTTTGTTTTAAATTAGTTCTTTGATATGTTGTGTAACAATAGCCTTTCCGATCCTGGCATGTCCACAATAATACAATTGTGATGTTCATTTTTGGAGCACTAAAGTGACAACAACACAAAACAATAAGGAAAAAAGAAGACAAAGGAAAAAAAACAGAAATCAAAATCTCATATGTGAAATGATAATATATAATATCTCAATAGTTATGTACACAAAAAACTTTGACATACATGAATAAATCAGTGTAAACTAATCCATTATCGGTTTCGATAGTTATAATATAGTGGAAATTTGTGGTAAGGGCCTAATAGAGAGGCCTAAATATTTTACAGGGCACGGTTTTGAAACGTTAAGTTTTAAGGACAGAAAAATTTATCGCCCTCGTTATTTTTCAAGTCTGTTGATTTTTTGTTATTCCATATATTGATCTGTATCAAATAGAAGATTTTTGCGAATTAACTAAAACAGGCGATTTTCTACGTCAACAACATCTCATGCTTCGAACATTTGGTGATTTTCAATTTGCTATTGTCAGGCGATTTAAGTTTCTTCATCAAACAGGCGATTTTCACAAATCGAGTAAACGACTTATTTTCAATTAAATAATTAACTGTATGTGACTGACTATTTTATCTTTTATGTGATTGATTATCTTTAGGAAATTTGCGACTATTTTATCTTTTATGTGATTGAATAAATAAGCACAGAATGTGATTAATTCAAACAAATAGTTCGATGTATGTGATTGACTACAATCATGCTAAGTAGTTTTTTACGATGATCTGTTAATTATATGTAAGTGAAATGTTAATTATATGTTGATTTGTTAATTAAATGTTTGTTGGTTATTTCTTTTTTCTCTAAAAATATAAACATATATATCTTAAGGCATTGATATAGCTATGACTATAACTAATGGCTGTTTGTGGTAGAAAATATGATAGTTTTTTATGATGTTCAAATAAATTTTTGTTGGTTATATCAGAAAACAGCTATGACTATTACTAACGGCTATTTTTTGTAAAAAGTACGACAGTTTTTTACGATGTGCAAATAATTGTGTGTTGGTTATATCGTTTTTTCCGAAAAAGATAAACATATATATCTTAAGGCATCAGTACAACTATGACTATAATTTATGGTTGTTTGTGGTAGAAAGTATGACAGTTTTTTATGATGTTCACATGATTGTTTGTTGTTTGAATGTTGATGCTTTCGTTATTGTTTGAATTTTGATGTTTTTGTTGATCTATGTTGTTTTTGCTAAATATCATTTGTGGCGTTCTAAAATGATAAAGTTTTTATCATTTGAATTATATTTTTGATATTCGAAATTTTATTTTCTACAATTTGTATAGTTTACGTATTTTAAGTTTATTGTCTTATTTGTATCTCTATGGTATATTGTTTATAATTTTTTTTGAAATTATATGTTGATATATTACTAGTTTTGTTAAATTTTAGAAAAATCATAAAATGTTTTATCTTTTGAATGTTCCAATAGCTATTGCCTAGTTGCTACTATCTTTTGAATTGACTCCAACACTCCAAAATTAGGAGAATAAGCATAATGTTAAATAGTTTGTGAGATTCAGGTGCAGTAGGGTATGCATGAGGAGATGGAGTAATTGGAGATTGAAGTGATGATTTGTGCTTAATTTTGGTGGCGGGAAGAGGCAGTGGAAGTGTGGACTTAATGATACTGTGAGGTTGAATAGGTATGGGGTTTGCTGACAATGTTGTGAGATTGAATGGGTATCCATTAAACACTTCCAGATAAACTAACATATAACTTGAGGACAGGAAAACTATCAACGACAATTCTACAACAAATTGTGTGTTTGAGCTGAAAAGATTAGTACTAAAGGCTACTTTATTAGAAAAGTGATTTATATGTTGTCTGGTATACGAAATTGTTTGTAAGTTCAGATGGCTACCATCATAGTTGATATCTGATTTAAATTTTACTATTATAGTTTACTTGTATGTAAGTTCTTGTACATCGATGTAGTTTCAAATTGCTCGTAACAATTTTTATGTTTTTCAGTTTCTATTCTTTTGATCTATGGCTATTGTAATTTCTAAATTAGCACATCTGATCATCAAGATCTAACTCTGGATACAACAAATATCTATTTTATTTTACCATTTCTAATGAATGTAGTTGTATGTAATTTAGTGTGGATTGAACGCAGGTGCATATCCATGTTTGGGATTTTGTAACTAACAGTTATAATGTTCACGTTGTTGGTTTCATGTACATATTTTTATATTTTAAGATAAAGATAAACCCTTTTATCTTTTAAAAAAAAGGAAGAACAACCTGTAGTAATGATACAATAGAATACTGGTTGCAGTAATGATACAACTTGCAGTCATGATAAATACTTTTATCATTTTCTGATCTATGTTTTTATTAATTACATTATACAAGGGAATACTGGTTGCTTTAAATGATTTAACTGTGAACTGACTACTCACGTATATATTTTTGATACAATGGAATACTAGCTTTAAGTGTCTGTCATTTATATTTTTTTATCTTTTTCAGATCAACATAAAGACTTTTATCTTTTTTTAAAAAGGAAGAACAACTTGCAATAATGATTTAAACCATATAGGCATACTTGAACTTATTTTGGTATATTGTGTACTGCAATACAAGTAAAATAGCGAACAATGCAGAGGCTATTGCAGGGAAGGTCTTACGGATAGAAGGACTGACTCCAGAACAGCTGAACATGTATATATTTTTATCTAAAAATAAATACTTTTATCTTTTTCAGACAAAAAAGAAAAACTTGTTAAGTAAAATCAATTACTATTTATGACATTTTTATATTTTTATCTTATAGTCTCAACATGTATTTATATACTACTATAACAACATACATGAACTAAAATAGATAGAGATAGAGTTAAACTAAAGATCAGTAGGAGCTGTATTGCCACACAAAGCATAATTGAAAACAAAAAGATAAAATGAATTATCATTTTATAAAATCATAACTAATATTTTAAAAATCAGTTGCAAAACTTATAAAATAAAAATAGATAAACAATATATAGTATGCATAAGTGAACAAGAAAAAACTTAATATATATAAAATATAGAAAATAAATTCAGTGCGTAAAATAAAAATAGCATAAAAAGACAAATTTTGTTATCCTTTTTCATAGTATACACAACCAATTTATCTAAGTGTAGGCTTACCATACGTCAATGTGGAAAATTGACCAAATAAAATAAACTACAATAAATGGTAAAAAAGTAAGTATAAAGCTATTTATCTTTTTAAACAACAAAATTGAAATATACTAAATAGACGTGATGAAACGACCCAAACTCGCCCTTATAGGAAAGCCTGGTTTGAGTGGAGAACACGACAAATCAGAACACAAACAATAGAACATTTCATTGCTTATTACAATAGTTACATCGGAGTACAAAAATATATCAGAGTATGGATAAATATTTCACATTGGAAATACAATATCAGAGATCAAAATCACATTAGCAGCGGAAAAATAATACATAACACAACTGAAAGAGATACACAGATACAAAAATTTCCCAATGTAGCTCCAGCTGTAAATCCAGGATCCTGTGAATATAATATTTGCAAAACCAAAACCACTAGCTGCCCAGGTGGAAACTAGGGACACCTAGAATTTAGGTTAAAACAATAAACTCTAGGTCAGTCATGGAACTGGTGTGAGAACTAAAATAGTTATTAAATCATTACTTTAAAATAAATTAAATCAAGGGACCACAACGTATAACACCAAACGGGTTTCCTCTCAAAAATACCAGCGCATAAAAAAAACAGCGTAATGCTTTTTGGAAAGATGAAGCTATTATAAGGCTAGGTCCCATCACAAAATGCAATGCAAGCCGGAGGATAGAGTTTTACCTTATAATATTCAAACATGCTTCATACATTTAAAATAAATCATTTTGATATTACTATAAGTGTATAATGTCAAAATCAACTTCAAATATAAATGTATCAATCATAGACGGTGTAACACCACATGATTTTAAAACATGGCATAAGAGATAATTAAAGAATAATTAATTTTTATAAGAATAATTAAGGGAAATGGGTTGCGCCGTTGCGTTTGTCTCGGAATTCTACTTGGGATAGAGTCCAACTTTGCGTAAATCGGATATCGTATGAAGAAGTTATAAAGCTTAGAAGATTTCAGTTTAAAGTAGAATTTATTTAAATAAGAATTAAATAATAAAAACGGTTTAAAAATCAAAAATTAGACAAAACAGGTTGAGCAGAAAATTTCCTACTTATGGTTGTCGACCCCCCGGGGTTGTCGACCCCCCCATGGGGTGTCGATAGGGGTGTCGACCCACCTATAGGGGTGTCGACCCCATCGCCCCAGATCTGGCCTGACATGTTCTATGGTGGATCTGATGACGGGATAACGTGTTTTCCGGTGTGGATGATTCAGATGGATATTAATCTAATCTAAAGGTCCTAATTTACCTAGAGCATATATAAAATACCCCTAAACCTAACCATAATCTCATTGTTTTCATCCATACCGCCTTCATGCTGCTCTAATCTAAATCAAATCTAGCCTCTCTTCTCCACCAAAGCAAATCAGAATAGGAGTATTAAAATTAGAAGATCAGATCTGCAAACAATCAAAGTAGAGATTATTCAAGATCAAATTTAATACAACAACGCCTAATTCTAAGAATCCTATCGCTGTGAGTCTATGTCACTTTCACATATAATTGAATTAAAAGTAAGTGTGATAGGATTGTAGATTGGATCTAATGTATAAGCTTGTGACTGAAATGAATTCTATCAAGCTTGTAAATCATTATTTTTCAAATTCATACCTATAAATCTATCATATGCCTTTCTGATCCATTTTATTGTTATATGCTTGTTTATATTTGATATGCTTGTTCTTATGTTTATGCCAGTTTTGTTGTTTGGATTCTCTTCCCTTCTTCTTTTCCTTTTTCTTTATGAGACTAGGCTAACTTCGAGCCGAACATATTTTGTTAATATTTACGTAATAACGTTGGAACAATTGGGAAAAGTTTGGGAAATATGCAATGAAATGAAATTTTGCATAAATTGTTGATGAATATGGAAAATTGGTTTGGGCATATTTGAGTATGACTTGTATACATGAGATTTCGCATAAAATGCTAATAACTGTGAAAATGGGTTTGGGCATAATTTGGCACATGAGATTATAAACGTAATTTAGATTGGAAATTATAGGAAACTGGAATATATTGTAATCCAAAGATTTGAAATTGGGACTTGAATCAAGAAAGTGATAATGAACGCCTAAGACACGAGGTTGGATTTGGATTGCAGTATAAGCCTACCCGAAACCGCTCGGTATATCCAGCAACCGCAATTTTAATCTAATGTGGGAAGTCAAAGGCAGAAACTAAATGCGTAATAATGCGAAGACATGAGGTTAGATTCGGATTGCAGTATAAGCCTACCCTGAACAGCCCGGAAAATCAAGCATCCACAAAACGGTAATATAATGTGGGAGGTCTTGCAAGATTATGTTTATAATGAATTAATGAACACTTAACCAATATAAGACATGTGATTAGACATGGGAATGCTAAAGATTTAAGTGGGTAACATGGGTAGCATGTGAAACATAATAAAAGCACTTAACCAAGATGAGACATGTGATTAGGCATGGGGATAAAGTTGGATTAAGTGGGAATTCCTAGTGGGGACCAAGCTTAGGAGGGAAGCTTGTGTCAAGTGGGTGGACCCTTTTCAACCAGTAACCCATTTTCGTATCTATATGAGCTCTAACTAGGTCGAGGATAGGGACATGCTTACTGGGGTTGATTGTAAGGGGTCAATAAAGAGTTAGCAATGGAAGTGCAAGTCCAATGGAGTCATATGCGTGCGTGGGTCCGGGCTGGTAGGTAGGAAGTTGTTGCATTGTGTAGGTATAAGCTGTGCATTTCAGTAGTATCGGAGTTGCTGCCTTAGGGAGTGATACAACTTGTTGTGAGACCAGCACCAGTATCTACGAGGTCAGGGAACCGATCAAATGGGGACGGTAGTTGGTACAACTAGTGGTGGTAGGAGCAAGTAGGCACCTACGAGAGTAGCTAGGGTTACACGAAACTACCATTATTATGATTAGTAGGGAGGGATCATCTTCTAGTATGTAACTAGTATGTTGATACGGTGTAGAGCAAGTCTTATAGTGGTTAGGAGCGTAGCCGATGTTTTACCCAACTTACCATGTTTACCTTGTCATGTCTGCTTATGTTACAATCATCTCTTATATCCAGTTTATGTTTTTATCCTGTTACTTTACTGATTATATTGTTAAAGTCGCTAGACTCGCCAGACTTATGTCTGACCCCCTTTGCTTCGCCTCTTTTCTTTCTGTCCCCCCCCCCCCCCCAGGTCCTCAGGGTGGGATTAGTGAAGCTTGACTTGGATCTCTTTGTTCTTGAAGTGCTTGGAAACGTTGAAAGTAATTCTCAGCTTTATCTCTTTTTCATTATGGCTATCTAGAGTAGGATTATGGTTTTGCTTTTATGTACTTTGATAATAATTTTTTTCAAGATGGATATTTGTGTACTTGGCTTTAGTATGTGGATTTAATGTTATAACTGAACATGTTTTGCTTTTCCGCTACAATGAATAAATTTTGAATTTTCTTAAGTACCATTTTATATATCTGTCTTGTGATATTTTGTTCTATACTCTTATAATACTCCATGAAAGTTAATGCATTCCCTTTGTGAGTAACATTAATGGACGTGGGGTGTTACACATGGTATCAGAGATGAAGGTTTCCAGAAGAAGTAAAAGATTTTGAAAACCGTTTTCAAAAGCATTTTTAGAAAGAAGTATTTTCAAAAACATGTTTTAAATAGGGTATTTTCAAGAGAAAGGTTTATTATGAAAAACATAATCCCCAAAAGCCATATATCTATCTTTCGATTCTCTTAATTTTTCCTTTCAGCATGTCTGGGGAACCCGCTATACCCGAGGGCGTACAGATACCAGCCTGGTTTAGAAGGTATCTGGAGGCTAGGGCTACTGCTGCAGGCCCAGCAGACGTTCCTCCTCCCCCAGCCACAATCGCTCTTCCTCCTCTCTGTGACGGCAAAGAATTTCGCTCAATCTGAATCAGTCGTTAAACCGATCTAGACCGTTCGAAACCCCTGATCGTTGAGAACAGGACAAATCAGAACACAAACAGAAGAACATTTCATTGCTATTACAACAATTCCATCAGATACAAGAATATACAGAGTATAATTGAATAAATTACATTCGATAAATGTCAGAGATTACAATAAATTACATAGCAGCGGAAAAATAATATGAAGCACAACTGAAGGTGATATACGGATACAGAGCTTTCCGGATATCATTCCAGCTGTAAACCAAGATCCTGTGAATATAAATCTACAAAACCAAAACTACTAGCTGCCCGTGCGGAAAATAGGGGCACCCAGAGTTTAGGTTAAAACAATAAACTCCAGGTCAGTCCTGTGACTGGTGTGAGAACTAAAACAGTTATTTAAAGCTTTACTTTAAAAGAGAGTAATTCAAGGGACCACGCCGTAAAACACGGAATGGGTTTCCTCCCAAGAATACCAGTGCATAGAATAAACAACGCAATGCTTTTTCGAAAAATGAAGCTATTATAAGACCCAGGTCCCATCACACAATGCAACGCAAGCCGGAGGATAGGGTTTTCCCTTATAATAGCCAAACATGTTTGGTACGTTTAAAACAAATCATTTGATACTATAATAAGTGTATAGTGTCAAAACAATTTCAATCATAAATATAAATCATAGACGGCATAGTATCCCATGCTACTATGTCGCCATACTAGGCTCTACAATTAAAATCGAATTACATGTATTGGAAATTGGATTCCATCATGAGTCGAGGCAAGGGGCAAGCTCCTCTCCGCGTTCGAGACACTCTAGCAAATGTGCCAGGGCTACGCACTCTGGGCAACCCCTGGATGCTTCAGGGCCGGTCCTCACTTACGTTAGAGGATTAGTATTCCTGAACACACGTTTCCCGGTCCTTACAGACCTAAAATCGAGGCGCCTCATCCAACAACCACAAAGGTGAAAAGTATATATATGTCAGGGCTGGTAAGTCACTGACACCACCAAAGCTAGAAAGAAACGCCGTGCACTCCCTGCAGTCCGTATCCCGTTTTTGACTCATACCAAGGTGTGAGGCTCGCGAATTCACGTTATACACAAAGCTGCCACGTAGGCATGCTTTGATCATCAACCACAAGACTTTTCTTTTCAACAGAAGCCTTGATCAATGCAACTCAGCATGCCACACTGGCAATTCATGCCATGCGACTGATGTCCATCGATATACAACCTCTGAGCTCGTACATCTCAGAGAAGGACGTTAAGCAAAAGAATAAATTCTCCGCCGCCAAACAGATGTATATTTAATAGAAATCAATCAACACAGAATAAAATCCAATGTCAGACACACAATCCATTTACAAGTCCGTTCTGGGTCTGAACGAAACCGGAGGAACTTTCCTCGCATATCCATCCATCTCCAGGTACGTCTGGACGACCACCAACTATTTCCATCCTCTTGGGTGTACCGCCCAATCAGGATCGTCAGTAATTGCCCAAATGATGTGAAGACTTCCGGTCTTCAATCACCATCTTCATCTTCGACATATCGTCGAATCGGTTATTCAGAATGGGTATAAACCCGGCCTTTCCGAACAACCCGCGTATATTAAAAACAAATGTTACACAAACACAACATACGCCTCATTCCAATTCATTAGTCACTAACCGCAAATTAGCAAGAGAACAATTTCCCAAACATTAACCCCAAAGGCCGAAACCAACATCAGATCAATACCCAGGAAACCATTCTTCTTAACCAACCTACAGCTAGTTTCTAAATTCCACATTCTTAGGGAAAGGTTCCCATTAATTTTATCCAAGATAAATTCTTTAAAATTTATCCTGTAATCTTCCTTTGGATGTCATTTAAAACCAAATTATGGTTTTTCCAACTAGTCGAGATTAGCGAACCACACCGAAGTAATTATTTATTTTATTTCCCAATCCCAACCTATTCATCCCATGAAGCAAAACTGGTAATACTCCATATCTAACACCGTGGTGTTATCGGTAAAATTAATTACCATTTCACGTTCAAATCTAATTAAAGATTTAACTATCGCTTTGGAGCAAAACTAGTAATACTCCATTCTCGCTCATTTCTAAATTTGATAATTTAGATTATAGATTCACATTTCAATTTAATTGCAGATTCGTTAGAACTCCTTTTACTGGGTTAAAGAACTAATGTCTTTTAAAACACCGTTCACGACAAACCCAAATCACATTCTATTTATCATCGGGTTAAAGAACTAGTGTTGTTTAAAACACAGTTCACGATAAACCCACAAATCAGTTCTAGTTCTATTCAAATCAAATATATTAGGAATTCCGATTATTTAAAACCCCTTTTTAAATCTAATTTATTTATTTAAAAATAAAAACCCGGGTTTTAAATTTAGTTCAATCTAGTTCATCTCGATAAAAATCTATTTTTATCTTTTCAAATATGGAGTTTTTCATCCCAATTTTTCCCAAATCATTTCTTCTGATTTTACACAAACTATTACTGTTTTTAATAATTTTATCAAGGCCCGTACAGTCGATTTCCAACAACGGCCATCGAACTGCACCTATAGCGACCTTTTTCGAATTTGATTTGGACGTATCTCCAAATCCAACCGTTAGATTTTGAATTTCTAATATTAGTTAGAATGCTCTTTTCGATACGAACCCAACGGTTCCGGTTTTAAGAGAATCCGACGGTCGGATCTCCCGTAATGTCCGTTTGAAATAAATGGTCGAAATTTATGAACTACCGCGGCGCGGCGCGTTCTATTCAGGCCATTCTATTATATATATAATATATATTTTTCGTTGATTTCTTATTAAAAACGAATTATATAAATAGTTTTGAATTCATTTCAAAAACGATTTCAACCTCCATTTCAATTCAAAGAAAAATTGTATTTTTCTTTATAAGTTCATTTAAAATTCATTTCTATTCAATTCAAATTTCAATTCAATTTGAATTCATTTCTATTTGCTTTCTATTCAATTTGAATTCGTTTTCAATTCAATTTGGTTTTCTATTCAATTCATTTCGAAATCGTCATATATTCAATTCATTTCAAAATCGTTATATATTCAGTTCATTTCGAAATCGTTTTATGTTCAATTCATTTCGAAATCGTTATATATTCAATTCATTTCGAAATCGTTTTATATTCAATTCATTTCGAAATCGTTATATATTCAATTCATTTCGAAATCGTTATATATTCAATTCATTTCGAAATCGTTATATACTCAATTCATTTCGAAATCGTTTTATATTCAATTCATTTCGAAATCGTTATATATTCAATTCATTTCGAAATCGTTATATATTCAATTCATTTCAAAATCGTTTTATATTCAATTCATTTCGAAATCATTATATACTCAATTCATTTCGAAATCGTTTTATATTCAATTCATTTCGAAATCGTTATATATTCAATTCATTTCGAAATCGTTATATATTCAATTCATTTCGAAATCGTTATCTATTCAATTCATTTCAAAATCGTTTTATATTTTCAATTGAAATCAAATTCGTTTTATATTTCATTTAATTCAAATTTCATTTCAAAACATGCGACTTCGAAATCACTTTTCGATATTCATTTTAAAATGAATAAAATCGATATAAATATCGTTCACGTCAAAATGGCGTCAATCTAATCAACACGGCTTCATATACTTCTATTTTCAAATATTCTATTTCAAATATTTCCTTTTCAAACATTTCTATTTCAAATATTTCGTTTCAAATATTTCGTTTCAAATATTTCTATTTCAAATATTTCGTTTCAAATATTACGTTTTCAAATATTTTTACTTCAAATATTTCTATTTCAAATATTTCTATTATTAAAATATTTCGTTCAACACATGAATAATCTCAACGGATGAGTATAGTCAACACATGAACCTTTATTTTATATTGATAAAGATGTAAATTTTATTATTAAAATATTTCGTTCAACACATGACTAACCTCAACGGATGAGTACAGTCAACACATGAACCTTTATTTTATATTGTTCTTTATTTTCTAAATTGGAATGAGGCCCAATCAATCACCATATAAAATTAATTATATGGGTTTTCATACAACACATGTATATAATAGCATTGAAAAAGAATCAACCATCAACCAAAGTGCACTACACTGTATAAGCATCAAATATAGATATCTAACGCTTATACAGCCTGTCATTCAATCGATCGACATATTTAATTAATCAGGATGAGTGGAATTCATATTTCATCCAAACACCCGTGTGGGGTTTCAAATCAACAAACACAGATTTTAATTGTGCAGTTGGGCGATGTGTAAAATTTATCGACCTAATCAATTACATTCAAATAGGTGTACATAAACAAACCGTCCGGTTTGTAAATGAATATTTATTTATTCACATTCATGTTAAAAATTTTATTTTTAACGATAAAACATTTTATTTTAACATATGAATTTCTATTCAGTTCATTCTTTAAATAAAATGATATTTTTATTTTCTAACTTATTTTAGAGAATTTCGGCGGCACAACGGCACGATACTAGAAACAGGACAAGGCCTAGCCTTATCCCCGGTCTAGTGAAGGCCCACACCATTCACACATCAATCATATCAATTCATTTCACCAAACAATTCAATTTCGATCAAATATTCCAACTAGTCTACGCAACCAAACAAACAAGTCCATGGTCTGTGGACGATTGTGTCGGGTGCTACTAAGCACCGTCTACATCCTAGTATATATATATAACTATAATAGAAATTGCAGAGTGAGAAGTTCTCACCGAAAGCTATCCTAACTTCACGGCTCTTCACTGATAGAAATCTTCATCGCTATCGCATCTTCGTCATCTTCTTTGCCCGTAGCCACTACATATATAAAAATCACACATTTTTATATTTTGATGTCTTTAAAATAAAAATCACATTTTTATTCATTCACTTTCAATTTAAAAATCATATTTTTATAATCACTTCTTACATTTAAAATCGAATTTTTTTCTTTGTTATACTATATATAAAAATCGAATTTTTACTACTATGTTATATAGATAAAAATTATATTTTTATCACGCTATTTTCCATATATAGATTTCGCCTTTTCTAAAATAAAGATTTCGCCTTTATAAAAACATAGACTTCGCCTTTTCAAATTTAAAGATTTCATCTTTATAAAAATCTCATTTTTATTTTTCTACACATATAAAGATGATATTTTTAATATTCCTATCATGTAAAAATTATATTTTTAATTCTCTACCTAACCAAAAATCATATTTTTACATCTTCTACTTAATAAAGATTATATTTTTAATACTTTAAAAATATAAAAATCATATTTTTAATTCTTTAAAAATATAAAAATCATATTTTTATTCCTTTTCATAGTATAAAAATCCTATCTTTAACTGAATAAAATCTTTTCTACCCTTACCTCATATAAAAATCATATTTTTATAAATAAAAATATATTTTTTTAATTCAAAAATCACTAAACATAAAACTGAAAATTAAAACCAATTTATATAAGTAAAATACTTACAATCGTCCGACGGAGGATGGTAGAGGGGCTGCGGATTTCAGAGGAGGAAGAGGAGGAAGAAGGAGAAAAAGGGGACGGGGCTGAGGCGTGCAGGGGGGGGGGGGGTCGGGGACGTCGGAGGTGGACTAGGGTTGGGTGCGGCGCAGGCTGGTCGAGGTGGGGCCTTCGCGGTCGAGCGTTGTCACTGGGGCGGGGAGCTGGAGGGAGGGTCGCGGTCTATAGTGGAGGAGGGAGGGGGTCGGTGCGCCACCGGTAGCGGAGGCCGACGTCGATCGACGTCGAGAGGGGGGGGGGGGCTCGATCGATTTGGGGTTTTCCATTTTTTTTTCTTCTTGTTTTGAAATGAACGGGGCCTTGGTAGTTAAGGAGAAGGAAGGGGTTTTTATTTTATTTTAATTATTTAATTATTTAATTTCTAAAAAGGTACTTTTACATACGACCTCTAAACGAGGTCCACCGCCTGTCATCCATAGCGTTTTACCCCCATTCCGAACCCAATGGGATATGCATCGCAAGCTGATTCGATTGTTTGAATCAGTTTCCGTTAAATTTACATTTAAATCACTATATTGAATTTTAAACGTACATTTCGAATTACTGGGGTCACATACTAACTAGAAAAATTCTAGAAAAATATTTTCTAACTTCGTATTGACGATACGGTCCTAACAAAACTAGTTTCGTCGAATTCTGAGATCGTTTGAAAAATGGCCATTTTCCAATCGATTAAAATCAACTAAAACTGGTCAAACGCGTTTTCCTTTGCCACGCTCACATATTGATTCGAAAAATTATGAAATTTAAAACCTAGCAATAATTTAACATCACGGACCCAACAAAAGTGGTTTCGTCGAAATCCGAGGTCATTTGCAAAATTTCCATTTTTAAGGGCCTGAATTCCATAGCGACTATTCAGAATTTTCAACTGGACATATCTTTTGATTCCTGCTATGAAATCTTGATTTTTCGGATTCATTGGAAAGATATTATCAAATAGATCCTAATGTTTTTGGTTTCACTAAAATCCGGATTGTTTTGCACCCGGTACATTCAATTGAAGTTTGAAATCGAATTATCGAACTACCGCGCCATTTTCAATTCCTATTTATAATTATATATAAATATTTATATTCTAACGACGACGCGTATAAATATATACGTTCTAAATATATTCAAAATAAATTTCTCGTCGATATTATTTAAAATAATTCATTTTAAATATTCAAAATCCGCCGAAGCTGCCAAAACAAAAATTTTAAACTGGCTCAGAATTTCCGGGTTATTACAATCACCCCCACTTAAAACTTTTCGTCCCCGAAAAGGAACAATGTCGAAAGTGGTTTGATTATTCAACTCTACGTTCGATCAAGCTTCCATTCTCCAACTTTTCAGTTTCTGAGAATTTTCAAATTTTCAAAAATTTGGCTAACAACCTAAATTTTCGAAAAATTTCGCCACAACCTCCCATGCACCGGGAGCATCGGGGAATTTCAAATTGCTTCCCCGGTCCTTCTAATCTCAAAAAGAAAAAGAAAAAGCCAAGCGGCTAGCCAATAGGCTCATAAAATCATCATCACCCAAACAAAACAGTAAATTATGTAGTAAACAAGTACCTATTTGTCGGGCAAACAAATTTTATTCTCTACTCTAGCCTCCTTGCTATGACCTGTTCAATGTAAGTATATGTATATGCAAGCAAATGCGACCAATTTTCAATATAATTCAATATTTGGTTCAATTAGGCATAATGGTTCAAAATTAGCAAACAAACAAACAACACAAACATCAATCAATTAGTGGATTAACTTTCCAAATTTATAATCTTGATATCTATATATAAAGAAAATCATGTTTTTGATGCCAATTCACAACAATGTGTTCTAGCTATATAAGTTATGGTTCTCACACCAGTCTAATGGAAATATATAGAAAATCACACCTTCGAAACACGAACATAAATTTTGGTGATGGAGCTCCACCATCAAAATCATCTCCGAGCGACTAGAGTGTGAATCTATATCTATCCAGTATATTTAAACTTCGAATATACGTTCATGACGCGTATATGCAAAATCTTTATATATTGGATTGTCCATATTCAAAATAAATAAATAATCAAATACGTATAAAATGGTTTAAATTTTCAAAACAAAATTGTTTTCCTTTGAAAAATATAATCTTCACACTCGTTCTAGGATACTACTGATCCTATCTCTGACGAGTCATTCTAATTGGATATTACTAATCCAATATCTGATGAATTCTTTCGTATGGTTCTAATGTGTCTTGTTCTCGAGCTCTGTAAACCAAAGCTCTGATACCAAATGTGACAGCAAAGAATTTCGCTCAATCTGAATCAGTCGTTAAACCGATCTAGACCGTTCGAAACCCCTGATCGTTGAGAACAGGACAAATCAGAACACAAACAGAAGAACATTTCATTGCTATTACAACAATTCCATCAGATACAAGAATATACAGAGTATAATTGAATAAATTGCATTCGATAAATGTCAGAGATTACAATAAATTACATAGCAGCGGAAAAATAATATGAAGCACAACTGAAGGTGATATACGGATACAGAGCTTTCCGGATATCATTCCAACTGTAAACCAGGATCCTATGAATATAAATCTGCAAAACCAAAACTACTAGCTGCCCGTGCGGAAAATAGGGGCACCCAGAGTATAGGTTAAAACAATAAACTCCAGGTCAGTCCTGTGACTGGTGTGAGAACTAAAACAGTTATTTAAAGCTTTACTTTAAAAGAGAGTAATTCAAGGGACTACACCGTAAAACACGGAACGGGTTTCCTCCCAAGAATACCAGTGCATAGAATAAACAACGCAGTGCTTTTTCGAAAAATGAAGCTATTATAAGACCCAGGTCCCATCACACAATGCAACGCAAGCCGGAGGATAGGGTTTTCCCTTATAATAGCCAAACATGTTTGGTACGTTTAAAACAAATCATTTCATACTATAATAAGTGTATAGTGTCAAAACAATTTCAATCATAAATATAAATCATAGACGGCATAGTATCCCATGCTACTATGTCGCCATACTAGGCTCTACAATTAAAATCGAATTACACGTATTGGAAATTGGATTCCATCATGAGTCGAGGCAAGGGGCAAGCTCCTCTCCGCGTTCGAGACACTCTAGCAAATGTCCCAGGGCTACGCACTCTGGGCAACCCCTGGATGCTTCAGGGCCGGTCCTCACTTACGTTAGAGGATTAGTATTCCTGAACACACGTTTCCCGGTCCTTACAGACCTAAAATCGAGGCACCTCATCCAACAACCACAAAGGTGAAAAGTATATATATGTCAGGGCTGGTAAGTCACTACACCACCAAAGCTAGAAAGAAACGTCGTGCTCTCCCTACAGTCCGTATCCCGTTTTTGACTCATACCGAGGTGTGAGGCTCGCGAATTCACGTTATACACAAAGCTGCCATGTAGGCGTTCTTTGATCATCAACCACAAGACTTTGCTTTTCAACAGAAGCCTTGATCAATGCAACTCAGCATGCCACACAGGCAATTCATGCCATGCGACTGATGTCCATCGATATACAACCTCTGAGCTCGTACATCTCAGAGAAGGACGTTAAGCAAAAGAATAAATTCTCCGCCGCCAAACAGATGTATATTTAATATAAATCAATCAACACAGAATAAAATCCAATGTCAGACACACAATCCATTTACAAGTCCGTTCTGGGTCTGAACGAAACCGGAGGCACTTTCCTCGCATATCCATCCATCTCCAGGTACGTCTGGACGACCACCAACTATTTCCATCCTCTTGGGTGTACAGCCCAATCAGGATCGTCAGTAATTGCCCAAACGATGTGAAGACTTCCGGTCTTCAATCACCGTCTTCATCTTCGACATATCGTCGAATCGGTTATTCAGAATGGGTATAAACCCGGCCTTTCCGAACAACCCGCGTATATTAAAAACAAATGTTACACAAACACAACATACGCCTCATTCCAATTCATTAGTCACTAACCGCAAATTAGCCAGAGAACAATTTCCCAAACATTAACCCCGAAGGCCGAAACCAACATCAGATCAATACCCCGGAAACCATTCTTCTTAACCAACCTACAGCTAGTTTCTAAATTCCACATTCTTAGGGAAAGGTTCCCATTAATTTTATCCAAGATAAATTCTTTAAAATTTATCCTGTAATCTTCCTTTGGATGTCATTTAAAACCAAATTATGGTTTTTCCAACTAGTCGAGATTAGCGAACCACACCGAAGTAATTATTTATTTTATTTCCCAATCCCAACCTGTTCATCCCATGAAGCAAAACTGGTAATACTCCATATCTAACACCGTGGTGTTATCGGTAAAATTAATTACCATTTCACGTTCAAATCTAATTAAAGATTTAACAATCGCTTTGGAGCAAAACTGGTAATACTCCATTCTCGCTCATTTCTAAATTTGATAGTTTAGATTATAGATTCACATTTCAATTTAATTGCAGATTCGTTAGAACTCCTTTTACTGGGTTAAAGAACTAATGTCTTTTAAAACACCGTTCACGACAAACCCAAATCACATTCTATTTATCATCGGGTTAAAGAACTAGTGTTATTTAAAACACAGTTCACGATAAACCCACAAATCAGTTCTAGTTCTATTCAAATCAAATATATTAGGAATTCCGATTATTTAAAACCCCTTTTTAAATCTAATTTATTTATTTAAAAATAAAAACCCGGGTTTAAAATTTAGTTCAATCTAGTTCATCTCGATAAAAATCTATTTTTATCTTTTCAAATATGGAGTTTTTCATCCCAATTTTTCCCAAATCATTTCTTCTGATTTTACACAAATTATTACTGTTTTTAATAATTTTATCAAGGCCCGTACAGTCGATTTCCAACAACGGCCATCGAACTGCACCTATAGCGACCTTTTTCGAATTTGATTTGGACGTATCTCCAAATCCAACCGTTAGATTTTGAATTTCTAATATTCCTTAGAAAGATCTTTTCGATACGAACCCAACGGTTCCGGTTTTAGGAGAATCCGACGGTTGGATCTCCCGTAATGTCCGTTTGAAATAAATGGTCGAAATTTATGAACTGCCGCGGCGCGGCGCGTTCTATTCAGGCCACTCTATTATATATATAATATATATAATATATATTTTTCGTCGATTTCTTATTAAAAACGAATTATATAAATAGTTTTGAATTCATTTCAAAAACGATTTCAACCTCCATTTCAATTCAAAGAAAAATAAAATTTTCTTTATAAGTTCGTTTAAAATTCATTTCTATTCAATTTAAATTTCAATTCAATTTGAATTCATTTCAGTTCGCGTTCTATTCAATTTGAATTCGTTTTCAATTCAATTTGGTTTTCTATTCAATTCATTTCGAAATCGTTATAGATTCAATTCATTTCGAAATCGTTATATATTCAATTCATTTCGAAATCGTTTTATATTCAATTCATTTCGAAATCGTTATATATTCAATTCATTTCGAAAACGTTATATATTCAATTCATTTCGAAATCGTTTTATATTCAATTCATTTCGAAATCGTTATATATTCAATTCATTTCGAAATCGTTATATAGTCAATTCATTTCGAAATCGTTTTATATTCAATTCATTTCGAAATCGTTATATACTCAATTCATTTTGAAATCGTTTTATATTCAATTCATTTCGAAATCGTTATATATTCAATTCATTTCGAAATCGTTATATATTCAATTCATTTCGAAATCGTTATATATTCAATTCATTTCGAAATCGTTATATATTCAATTCATTTCGAAATCGTTATATATTCAATTCATTTCGAAATCGTTTTATATTCAATTCATTTCGAAATCGTTATATACTCAATTCATTTCGAAATCGTTTTATATTCAATTCATTTCGAAATCGTTATATATTCAATTCATTTCGAAATCGTTATCTATTCAATTCATTTCGAAATCGTTTTATATTTTCAATTGAAATCAAATTCGTTTTATATTTCATATAATTCAAATTTCATTTCAAAACATGCGACTTCGAAATCACTTTTCGATATTCATTTTAAAATGAATAAAATCGATATAAATATCGTTTACGTCAAAATGGCGTCAATCTAATCAACACGGCTTCATATACTTCTATTTTCAAATATT
>JASFAX010000719.1:0-57089 GCA_030737875.1 Allium sativum | reverse complement strand
TGTGTGTATATGCATCCACGAGCAACCACTAGCAACCACTTGCATCCACACGCATCCATCAAACATAACATGTCTCAAACACATGTTTCAACCATAGGTTTACCCTATCTAAAGGTCAAAGGTACTAATGAGAGGACATACTAAAGATAAGATAAGTACTAGACAGATGATAAAGGAGACGTTTAAAGGACATACCCTCAAAAGGAATGGGTATAATGAACGCATCTTCGCTTCTGTCCCCCCAGTAGCATTGCTCTCACTTTCTCCCCTTTTTCACTTTGACTAGTCGAACCTCTCTATTTCTCAACTTCCTAATCTCTGACCCAAGGATGCGAGTAGGAGCTTGTCGAATAATCACATCACGCTCTACCTTTACTTCTTTAAGCAGGCTCGGCTCTACCGCCTCTGCGGTCTCATGTAGGCACTTCCTCCCATGGAATACATCATGTACACCACTAAGTCTGTCGGGCAACTCCACCAATGGAAGCTGCTCCTCCCATGTACCTCCAAAATCCAAGATACATAGCCTCAAAAGTTCTTCTAAAATATGATTCACCCTCTCGGTCTGGCCGTCCGTCTGAGGATGATATGCGGTACTCAAACACAACTGAGTCCCTACCGCCTCTTGCAAACTCTTCCAAAACTCTCTAGTGAAGATAGGATCTCGATCGCTCACTATACTGGAGGGTACACCATGCAATCTAATAATCTCTCGAATATAAACTGAAGCTAGCCATGGAGCAGTTCTCTTACTCTTCACGGGTATACGATGGGCGCTCTTAGTAAGTCTATCTACCACAACCCAAATTCCCGTATTACCCTTTCTTGATCTGGGTAACCTGTCAATAAAATCCTTCGAGATGCTATCCCACTTCCATTGCGGAACTTCCAATGGGTGAAGCAACCCACCAGGTTTCTTTTGCTCCGCCTTCACTTGTTGGCACACCAAGCATCAAGCGACATGCTCGGCCACATCTTTCTTCATACCGGCCCAGAAGAAAACCCGCTTCATGTCCTGGTACATCTTGTCCCCACCGGGATGAATGGTCATCCTAGAACGGTGTGCATTATCAAGAATAGTCTTCCTCAAACCCTCGTCTTGCGGTACATAAAGTCTACCGTCTCTACGCAACCACCCCTTACCATCTAGGGTGTACCTACTCAAATGGATGGACGACCCCCTCCTCATGAGCTTCTCTACTAACTCAGCCAACTATGGGTCGTCTCGCTGTGCCTCCCTAATTCGTCCCAAAAGAGTAGGCCTAACCTCCAAGGAGGCTAGCAAACCGGGTACAAAGTCATCGGAAGGTCTAAAGTCAAACATAGAAATAAACTCTAAGCTCCGTCGTTTAACGAACCATGAACTCGAGGACAACCTTTTTCTACTTAAGGTGTCCGCTACCATGTTACCCTTGCATGGGTATACGCTATCTCAAACTCATAGGATGTTAAGAATCCTATTCACTATTGCTGTCTTAAGACTATGCGCTTGGAGAGTCTCCAATACTTCCCTAAGATGTAGGGCATGCTCTTCTCCACTCCTAGAGAAAATCAGGATATTCTCCCATGCAAAATCGTCACAACTATCCATCTCTCACGCAGACCACCCTGGTCGAACTCGACATCCCCCAAATGCAAGCCCCAAAGGCCTAAACCAATATCAGACAAACACCCAAGGGATACCTCCTTCGAATTCAGACGACCTACGTGCGATGATACTAGTAAAAACGGCTAAATAATTAAGCCCTTGTCCAACTCTGGATGTCATCGCCAGTCTCACTCCAAAACCATCGTTTATCCCATACTGGCTTTGCTCAACCTATTGAGCACACACGAAAACTTATTCCGCTCTTGGAAAAGATCAAGATGTCATTTACAAAGACCATCACAAACTTATTTAGGTACTCCCTGAGCACCCTTCTCATCAAATCAACAAAGTATGCGGGGGCGTTCGTCAAACCAAATGGCATCACCAGCCACTCATAAAAAACATCCGGAGTCCTAAAGGTAGTCAGTCTCCCGCTCCGGAGGTAAGCCCTTCACCTACTCAAACCCATCCGAGTATTCCCGGACCACCCTAATAGTTCGCAAACCCTCGACCGACGTGTCAAGCGATTCTAGATAGCTTAGCATAACAGATTCCATGGGATTACAAGAGATTCTCGAGAGTGTTACCCAAACGGGTCATAAGCCTAACAACTCTCCCTTCAAAATCAAGAACGGCACCCCTACTGGATAACCAGTCCATGCCCAAAACTAACCCATAGCTCGTGAAGCCCAAAGGCATCACATCTAAACTCAACACTAAGTATCGCAACTTTCAAACCCAATCACATCATGGAGCCCCAATTGGGTTTGAAACAACTAAGGGATCATCTACTAACTGGTGTCTAAGTGCAGTGACTCAACTAACAAGGATGAGATAAACGAACTCGATGCGTCAGAATCAAATAAAGTTTGAATCGGATAATAAAGAAATCCAAATTCCAACCTAGACGGTCCTATCCCCATCTGGTACCCTAGTCGTGAGGGAATACAACCACCCTCCAGGAGATTCCGTACCTTGCCCTTGCCTCTTTGGACAATCCTAATAAGATGTCCTATTCCTCCCAAAAGGATACTATTCGCCTTCTTCATCCCATTCTCCACTCGTAACCTCCCACCAATGAGGTTTCATCCTTCATTAACCAAACAACTATTTGAGCCTTCCTCCCATCGTCTATCCAATAGATACCTACCAGTCCTCCTCCTTCTTGAACCAACTTCTAATCTGACTATCGTCTAAGTCCCTTGAAGTGGTTTTCCATTCTTATCTATCTTAGAAAGATCATATATACACGGAGGGGAAGCCCAAAACGAGAGAGGAAGAGATTCAAACCAGAGAATTCGAAAGATAAAGATATGGCTATCGGGGATTATGCTTTTCTTTCAAAAACTTTTCTCTTAAAAGACATGTTCTTGAAAATACTCCTTTCAAAAATATTCTTAGAAAATAGTTTTTCTAAAAAATTTATCTGTTCTGGTAACCTTAAGCTCTGATACCACGTGTAACACCCCACACCCGCTACGGTCAGTCACTAAGGGAATGCCATAACATCGGTGGAGTATTTTAAGTGAATATAGAACAGAAAAATTACAACAAGATAGATATAAGTAATACTTGAGAATTTTAAAACATCATTTCATTTCAGCGGAAAGTAAAACATGTTTGGTTACACCAAAACCATAAATAAGAGTCAAGTACATAATATCCATCCTGATAAAAATAAAAGTACATAATCCCACTACATAACCTAATAGCCATAATAGAAAAGATAAACTGAGCTTTACATCTACGGTCCAAGCTCCAAAAGATAGATAAAGCAGTCTGATCAAAGCCCACTAGTGCAAGGCCCACTCCGAAAACCTGAGGGTTGGAAAAAGATAGAGAAACAACGGGGTCAAACATAAGTCTGAGTGAGTCCTATAACCCTAACAATACAATCATCAAAGTAATTAGGGTATGATATAAACAAGGTACGGTACCTCTGGGGATAATGACTACACTAAGTAGCCAACTAAACACAGGATGTACTAAGATAATCGAAAAGACGCATTTATCCACCCAAGGATAATTACTAGATTACACCACCCCAGATCTACCCACCCAAGGGTAATTCCTACACTGCACCACACCAGTTCTACCCACCCAAGGGTAATTCCCACTTAAAGGTTGATCCCACTAAGTGTACTTAGTAATCTTACCCAGTAGTTTCTTGTACCCCTAGCTCACTACATAGGTGCCGTCTGCCCCTATCTCCACTAGGTGTACCCACTACTCCCAAGCGATCGGCTCCCTATCGTAGATACCCGTGCTGGCCCCACAGTGGGGTGTATCACTCCCCAAAGTGGCAACCCGATACAATCAACGGTGCACGGCTTATACCTACACGATGCAACAACGTCTTACCTACCAGCCCGGGTCCACACACGCATATGAAACCCGTTGGACTTGCGTTGCCACCGCTAACCCGTTTTGGCCTCTTATAGTCAAGCCCAATATGCGTGTCCCGTCACTCGACTAGAGTCGAGCCCACTAAGATACGTTTGGGATATTGGTTGAAATGGGCCCCCACAAGCTTCCACCTAAGCTTGTTAATTTATCTAGTGTATCCCACTTAACCCCTTTTATAATCATGCCCACCCACATGTTAAGGTTTGGTTAAGTCATCTAATCATATTTCAATTGCCACTTAAGGCACCCACTAGATTTCCACGTGCCACCCAGAGCACTTACTTAACCCTTTACCCATGTTTAATTACATGTTTCACTTTGGTTAAGTATTCTAATCGTATTTTCTATTGCCACCCAAGGCAACCCACTAGTTTCCTCATGCCATCCAGGGCACCCCCACTAGTTTCTACATGCCACCCAAGGCACCCACTTAACCCCTCATGCCCCACTACATGCTACTTTGATTAAGTGCTTCTTAATTAATTAAGATCGTAACCTTTGTAAAGACCCCTCACATTAGACTGTCTTTTATGGCAGCTGGATATGCCGGTTGGTTCCGGGCAGCCTTACACCATAACAGAGTCTAACCTCGTGTCTTTACACTTGTCACGTATTTAGTTTGTAACTAAGACCTCTCACATTGGGCCAATCATTTGTAGCCGCTGGATTTGCCGGTCGGTTCCGGGCAGTCTTATGCTACAAAAAGGGTCCAACCTCGTGTCTTAGTAGATTAATTACACCTAATTAATCACCCCCATAATTTGTATTAATTATCCCTAACTAATTACAAATATTTAAGAATATGGGTAGACCTAACTCAATAGGTAAATTCCCAATTCCATAATATGGGTAGACCTAACTTAATAGGTAAATTCCCAATTATGTCCATCCACTTTACGGTATGTTTAATCATACCCACTTCACACAATTTTATGTGTTCATTAATTTTTACCCCATCGTTCCCACGTAAATACGTTATCATGACATACTTCAAAAGAGAAGATTCATCATACACACAATGGGTTCAACTTATCATATCACTAGCATTATCATGGGTTAAAAAGGCGTCAACTTGCATATATGACCATAAACCCAACTTGCATACAAAACCAACCCAAACTTGCATGAATCACCTATGTCATAAGGATGGTAACTTGCTTAAATGTTCATGTCATGGACCTATCATAAAGGTGTCAACTTGCATACATGTCATAGGTCTAAAAGGGATGAACTTGCTCATAGACTTATGTCATTCATAGAGGCAAACATGCATATGAACTTGCATCATAACTTGCATATGAACTTGCATCATAACTTGCATATGAACTTGCATCATAACTTACATATGAACTTGCATCATAACTTGCATATGAACTTGCATCATAACTTGCATATGAACTTGCATCATAACTTGCATATGAACTTGCATCATAACTTGCATATGAACTTGCATCATAACTTACATATGAACTTGCATCATAACTTGCATCATAACTTACATATGAACTTGCATCATAACTTGCATAAAACCGAACACTTAATATGCATAAAACCAAGTACTTAGCATGCACAAAACCAAATACTTAGCATGCATAAAACCAAATACTTAGCATGCATAAAACCAAATACTTAGCATGCACAAAACCAAATGCATAACTTGCATATCATGTTACATACAACTTGCATATACTCTCACATATAGTTTGCATAACATGTTACATATGCATAAATGTTCAACATAGTGGTTTGCATCATAAAACATGGCATTAAACTTGCATATAGCATAAAACTTGCAAAACACATATCATACAAACTTGCATAAACACATTTATCCACAAACATAGCCATGTCTTATCATATCCTACCAAAATCAATTTAACAATTGATTATTAAAGCTATAGGAACTCACCACTAAGCTCCCATAAGCAAACCCTTGCCACAAATTACCCAAAAACTCTAGCCTTGAACATAAAGCTTGCAACTTGATGATGAATGCAAGCTAATGATCCCTTAAACAACTCAAAATGCTTGTATGAACATGAAAGCCTTCATAAAAATAGTTTCATAAGAGGATGGAGGCTAGGGTTTTGGGTGGAGGCCATGATCATAGAAAATTTTGGCATAGTTTAGTTAGGAGATAGGATTATGATCATTTAGGGTTAGCTTAGGGTCTTATTTATAGGATTAGGCAAGTGTTTTAGGCCCTTAGATCAACCCTAGGTTAGATTAGGACCATCAGATCCCGGAAGCTTCTAGAGAACAGCCCAAAACACAGCCAATCCCTTAAAATGGTGCACCAGGTTAGACCTGACGAGCACCCCCTGTCGACACCCAAGTCGACAGGGCTGTCGACCTGGTGCTACCCAGTCGACTGCCCTGTCAACAGGGCTGTCGACACGGGTAGCTGGGCGGGAATTTTTCCCCCCAGCGCCCAATGGCCCCAATTTTGAATTTTAAACCTGAATTTTAAATCCGTTTTGAACTTTTAATTTTCTGCAAACTTCATTGGGCCATAACTGGGCCATACGGACTCCGATTCTCGAAAACTCGGACTCTATTTCGCGTATTTTTCCGAGACGAATGCAATGACGCAGCCCGTTTCCCCCAATTCTCACATCTGAGATTATTTATTCTGTAATTAGTGAATTTTAGCATTAACCGAAATTCGGGGTGTTACATGTTCTTAATTCATTTCAAATCAATTAGTCCCATGTTTATTTAATGCCCGTAACATCTAGGGTGAAAATGGGATTAATCGTCATAATAAGCATATAGTATCCATATACTGAATAAAGGGATATTTCGGTATCAATACCAATTCAGTAACCAAATCAACCAAGGCATCCATCACAATCATTTTATTCAAACGGTAAATATTTAATCATATGCAGATTAACGCACTTGCATGCCAGTTTTAAAAAACACATAAACTATCAAACACAACCATGCAACCAAACTTATTTCATAATTTAATTTAACAAACATGGGAATAATTCAGTTAATTGTGAGTGAGAAAATCACTCACCTTTGGTTCTTTAGTTGATCAGACATCCAACCAAAGGCCAAAATTTTACAGTCTCCAAACGTATCCAAACTAGTCTCAAATCGTCTGCAATCTCGCCACGATTACAACGCACCCAGCCGCGTCCAAATTCGAGTTCGTATGTAAGGGTTATTAGCATTTTATCATTTGAATTCAAATATATAAAAAATTAATAAAATATTTCTCTCACCTAATCAGCTATCGCCACGTCAGCATCTTCAAAACAACTCCCAATCCTCTCTCCCTTGAACCATACCCGCGGAACCCAAACACGAGCCATCTTTGACTATCGATTTCTCACCGCTCCGACCATCTGAAGACCTCTGACCACCCGAAAATTGACTGTCTCCTTCAGCCGCATCCACCCGCATCAGAACCACCACCTCCGACGGTACCCTTCGTCGCCGCTGAGACAATGAACGGAAGGATTTCGAAACCCTAAAACACCAACCTCCGATGCTACCAACCATTTCAGGCCATGCTACCACCTTCGTTAAACTCCACTAACCATTCTCTATAATACCCAAATCTCGATTCCTCCGATTAACTCGCAAATTGAAAACCCCCAAAATAATGCATAGGGTTTCAAGGCTGCAGTCTTTGACCATGAATCTCCAGCAACTTCGAGGAATGCATGTCGAAATAAACCATACCAGAGGCTTCGTATCGTCGAGAGCTTTGATTTGATATATAATTTGCTATGTTTTGGGAAGATTTGATCTTGAAGTTGGTATATATTTTTTTATTCTAGGGTTTTGAATTTAATTTCAGCCATTAGAGCAAGAATTGCTTGAGGAAATATACGTATATGTCAAAATGGGCCGATGAGATAAAAGGAAATTTATATATATATAAGGCCCAATATAAGAACAACAATTATCATATCACATTGATTCCTTTCGCGTTTTATCTCGTACAGTCAAACAACAAGTCCAATTATAACGAAAATTGAAACTCTACAATAATTCACCGTTCCGGATCCGTTGAAACTGGTTTCATTGGACTTCGAGACAGTCGCCAAAACAGTTAAATTTCATAGTTAATTAATTAATAAAATATTCAATTATTCACGTAACTGTTTTAATTCAATTTAAATATTTCTTAAATTACATTTAATCCTAATTATACTTAAATAAATTTTATAAGCCGATTCTACACCTTATAAGTTCTCAAATTTGACTGTTTGAATTTTTGATTTGAATTTCAATTATAATTAACAACTTAGAATTCTCCATTTATCAAATTAAATTTGAATTCCCATTATAAACTAAACAACTCAAATTTATTTAATAAATAAAATATTAAATTTCAAACTACAACAATTCTAAGTATAAACTAAATTAAAATTCTGTTTGTGCTCAATTCAAACAATAATTATTATTATAATCCACAAAATTTGATTTTAACCAATATTATTCCATTTATTTGTTTAATTCAAGTTTTAAATATATAGAAAAATATGGGTTGTTAAAGGCCGCATAGTGATCAGGTTTTTAGCTTACTTTCTTTTGGGATGTGTTCTGGAGCTGTGGATGTTGTTTTGGACTTGGAGATAAAGATGGACTTTTATGTTTCTTTTGAACTTTTCAAGACTCTCTTTTATGTTAATTATGCTTGATTCAACTGCGTACTTGTTAATTTCAAGTTGAAACTTTATTTGTATAATTATGATCCTGTAATGATGTAACTCTGATATTATTCTACTCTGATGTAATATATTTTTCTATGTTCTGTGATCTGTTGTTGCATTTAATGTGTTATATTATATTCCAACGGCTATCCTTTCCGCTCGGGATTGGGGGTTTGGGTCATCACACCCTATATTTAAACTTATATTACATTTACTACTTAGTCTTAATAATTAAATCAGCTAAAAGTTTATATTTCATCAAGTATTAATTTAATGATTCAACGATTAATAATAATGTAGTATAAAACAATCATTAACTGTATTCAGATTTGGATATTATGATGTACATTTATTACGTGTACATACATATTATACTTGCATATACAAGTAATATATCGACAAGCGCATTAGGCATATAAATGCCTAACAATATGTATATGTGTGAATATACTACAATATATGTATGTAGTTCTTATACACATATTGATAGTACTAATGTATAGTTTAGACACATACACACACCCTCACACATATATACGAATGCATATATGAGTGTAAGATATTTTATTACCACTTATGTATATTTTATTATATACACAGACCATATCCAAAAAATTACAAGAACAAATCTTTATATAGTAAAATTAGTTATTAAAAAAAGTATGCTTTATTGAAAGTGATGGTGTAAATATAATTGTACATTGGATTTGGATATAAATAAAATTAAACCAAAACATAAATATATTAAATTATGGTTTCATATTTCCACCATTAAATAACTAATTAGTAATAGACTCAATTTCATGAAAAATATCATCTTTGACTGCAATAAGATATTCAAATATTAAAACTACTGATCAAAAAATAAACATTCAACATGAAAATTTAAAGGAATGTCATACATAAACATATTAATCAAAAGACACAAATAATTCCAAAACACTACACATTTGCATATACAAAATGAGTTTTAGTTCAATTAAGATTTGATTTTATATCATAAGTTTAACTAAAAAATATATTCAAAAATACTAGTTTAAAATAAATTAAACTGATTATAACTTTAACTTGATACTGGTTTACAATTATGAAAACATTAAGATAATGAAATTCAATTTAATTGGATAATAAAAATACTAGACTGTAACAACAAAAGTAATTTCTATTATAACAAATAAAGTCTACATAAACCAATATTCTTAGAACCAATAACCAAGAAAAATAGTTTTAGAGTCAAAATTGGTTTTAAATAGAAAAACAAATGAATAATTATGATAATAAAAGTAAGTTTAAAATAGATCAAGTCTATATCAACTAATCGACTAATAATTTCAAATTTAATCATAATGATATAAATATTTAAATTAAAACATACATTCTATTAACCGTACATTTAGTTCACAATACACAGGAGGAATTCAAGATATATTTAACCGGTGGCAAAGAATATACATATATGCGAGTAAAATTAAGTTTAAACATCACAAAGGAACTAAAAGGAGGAATTGATCCTTAAAAGCATTGCTCTGTGTAAAATCTTGGCTTGTGGTTTCTCCTTAGATTCCGAATAAATCCACACCCAACTATGTAAGAAAAGGGTGAACCACATGGCTTTGATTTTCTTTTGATGTGATTTGATTTAAAGTCTTATTTTTAGTAAAGGGAAATTGCTACCATGGATCTAAGGAGAGAGAAAGTAGAATATTTTTTAGTAAATATTTATGAAATGAAGTGATTTATTTCAATAGGAAAAAGAATCGTTGCCATTCCTTTAATTAAACTTCCATATGTAATTTCCTTTTAAGTTTCCATCAATCAAACAAAAATAATTGCCAAAATTATCTTGCTTTACGAGTAGCAAAGTTACCAAAATACCTCGTTTAATTATTTATTGTTTAAATCCTGGTAACATATATATATACACACATGTATGAAAATATAACTATATACATATATTTACTTTTTTTTTTTGAATTTGTTCAGGTGGGAAACCAACCGGAGTCGTAAAACCCTCCCTCTTGCACCTAGGCCGCTCCGCGAGTACCACATAAGTAACCGATCTTAGCGTATGCACATGGTAAGATCTTAGCATGCCATTCCAGGTTTCGAACCCATGCCACTGTTACCATGGCGCAATGTCCTTAACTGCTGGGCTACTGATGTGGACTATACTTATATTTACATAACTAAAAATAAAATTTGAAATATCAAATAAATTAATAATAATTATAATTCCTCAAATATTAGCCAATTTAACTAATTTATAAATTAATTAAATCACGTGGTTTTTTGGAGAAATCGAAATTTTTGTTGTGTGACTCAAAGTTATGAGTTTGAACAGCGACTAATATTAAATAACTAGAATATCGACATTCACCATTCACCTTTGCTTGCGGCATGGTAGTTCAGCTAAATTCATTACTTATAGTACTTTTCTATAAAATCATATTTCTTACTATCTTAAGCGTTTGCTTTTTGTAGACTTGCATTGCTTTTCTAAATGCATTCTCTATCATGACTAGGGCTGTAACGGTAGCGGTTACCGTTACCGTTATACGAATACCGTTACCATACCGATGTTGTCGGTAAATCAAAAATGTCTACCGTTACCACTACCAATATTGTCGGTATACCGGTTGACACGACCCGAACTTCCCCGTGAAGGAAAGCACGGATTGCGTTGAGGACAAGACAAAATAGAACGCAAACGGAAGAACATTTCATTGCTATTACAACAATTCCATCAGATACAAGAATATACAGAGTATAAATGAATAGATTACATTCGAATAATATCAGAGATTTAAATTACATTTAAATACATCGCAGTGGAAAATAATACAAAAGCACAACTAGAAGTAATGCACGGATACAGAGCTTTCCGAGCATCGTTCCAGCTGTAAATCAGGATCCTGTGAATATAAATCTGCAAAACCAAAACTACTAGCTGCCCGTGTCGAAAATAGGGGCACCCAGAGTTTAGGTTAAAACAATAAACTCCAGGTCAGTCATGTGACTGGTGTGAGAACTAAAAACAGTTATTTAAAACTTTACTTTAAAGGATAATAATTCAAGGGATCACGCCGTATAACACGGAACGGGTTTCCTCCCAAGAATACTAGTGCATATAACAAACAGCGCAATGCTCTTTGGAAAATGAAGCTATTATAAGACCCAGGTCCCATCACATAATGCAACGCAAGCCGGAGGATAGGGTTTTCCCTTATAATAGCTGAATAATGCTTGATACGTTTAAATAAATCATTTGATACTATTATAGGTGTATAGTGTCAAAACAATTTCAATCATAAATATCAATCATAGACGGCACGGGTACCATATATCATGTCGCCATACTAGTTCTACAATTAAAACCGCAATATCACGTATTGGAAATTGGATTTCCGTCATGAGTCGAGGCAAAGGGCAAGCTCCTCTCCGATTCGAGACACTCTAGCAAATGTCTCAGGACCCCACTATGATCCTTGGATCTTCAGGGCCGGTCCTCACCTAACTTTGGAGGATTAGTTATTCCTGAACACACGTTTCCCGGTCCTTACAGACCTATAACCAAGGTGCCTCGTATCCAACAACCACACAGGTGAAAATTATATAAATGTCAGGGCTGGTAGGTCACTAACACCACCCTAGCCAGAAAGAAACGTCGTGCGCTCCCTGCAGTCACTATCCCGTTTTTGACTCATACCGAGGTGTGAGGCTCGCGAATTCACGCTATACACAATGCTACGCCACACAGGCCGTGCTTTGATCATCAACCACAAGACTTTGCTTTTCAACAGGAGCCCTGATCAATTGCCACTTACGCGTGCCACTGGCAATTCACTCCATGCGACTGATGTCCATCGATATACAACCTCTGAGCTCGTACGTCTCAGAGAAGGGCATTAAGCAAGAGAATAAATTCTCCGCCGCCAAATAGATGTATATTTAATAGAGATCAATCAACATAGAATAAAATCCAATGTCAGACACAGAATCCGTTTACAAGTTCGTTCTGGGTCTGAACGAAACCGGAGGCACTTTCCTCGCTTATCCATCGATCTCCAAGTACGTCTGGATGATCACCAACTGTTTCCCTCATCTTGGGTGTACAGCCCAATCAAGATCATCAGTAATCACCCAAATGATGTGAAGACTTCCGGTCTTCAACCACCGTCTTCCTCTTCGACATCTCGTCGAATCGGTTATTCAGAATGGGTATAACCCGGCCTTTCTGAATAACCCACGTATATAATAAACAAATGTTACACGAACACAACGAACGCATCATTCCAATTCAGAATATTCTTTTATTCACAAAATCACATTCTTAGGGAAAGGTTCCTATTAATTTTATCCAAGATAAATTCTTCTAAATTTATTCTTTAATCTTCCTTTGGATATCATTTCAAACTAGTCGGGATTAGCGAGCCACACCGAAGTAATTATTTATTTTATTTCCCAATCCCAACCTATATATCCCATGGAGAAAACTGGTAATACTCCATATCTAACACCACAGTGTTATCGGTAAAATTAATTACAATTTCACGTTCAAATCTAATTAAAGATTTAACTATCGCTTTGGAGCAAAACTGGTGGTACTCCATTCTCGATCATCTTTCAGATTTGACAATTTAAATTATCAATTCACATTTCAATCTAATTAAAGATTCATTAAAACTCCACTTAGTTTTAATCTTTTCAAAAATCAACATCCTGTCTTTAACTGGGTTAAAGAACCAATGTCATCTAAAACACGATTCACGACAAACCCAAATCACATTTGATATTAAATACGAGGCTTTGAATAGAAAATATATCGGCTTATATTCAATATCAAATTCTGAAACCAACAAATATCGTATTGGAAATAATGATATAAAATATATCTTTCAAATTCCCATAACAATATCTGTATAGTCACGAAATCCAACATCGAAATATTCCGAAGATAATTTCGATTCAACTCCAATCCAATTCACGTATTGGGAATATTGATTATTTTTAAAATCACTTTCAAATTCAATTTATTTATTTCAAAAATAAATTGATTTTAATTTTAGTTCAAAACTAGTTCATTTCGACAAAAATCTATTTTTATCTTTTCAAATGTGGAATTCTTAAGCCCAATTTTTTCCAGTTCACATATTATGATTTTACACAAATTATAGGTATTTTTAATAATTTTATCAAGGCCCGTACAGTCGATTTCCTATAATGGCCATCGAACTGCACTTGCAGCGACCTTTTCTGAAATTGATTTGGACATAATTCCAAATCCAACTGTTAGATTTCAAATTTCTAATATTCATTGGAAGGCTCTTTTCGATACGAACCCAACGGTTCCGATTTTAGGAGAATCCGACGGTCAGATCTCCCGCAACGTCAATTCGAAGTTAATGGTCGAAATTCACGAACTGCCGCGGCGCGGCGCGTTCTATTCGGGCCATTATATATATATATATAATATATTATATATATAATATATATTATATATATAATATATATAATATATATTTCGTCGATTTCCTTTTAAAACGTATTTTATAAATCGTTCTAAATTCGTTTCAAAAACAATTTCAACTTCATCTTCAATTTCAAATCGATTTGATTTCAATTCAATTCGAATTCATTTCAATTTTATTTAATTCGAATTCAAATTCGTTTCAATTCAAATTCTAATTCATATCAATTCAATTCATTTTGAATTTACCTTCTATTTAATTCAATTCGAATTCATTTCAAATTGATTTCAATTCAATTTCAGTTCGTTTTAAATTTTATTCAAAACGATTTCAATTCGTTTTAAATTCAATTTCAATTTAATTCAATTTGAATTCATTTCTATTCAATTCGAATTCAAATTCACTTTCTATTCAATTCGAATCGAATTCATTTTCTATTCGATTCGAATTCATTTCAAATTGATTCAATAAAATTTCAATTTGAATTTCATTTCAAAATATTAAATTTTGAAATCACTTTTCAGTATTCGTTATAAAACGAATAAAATCGATATAAATATCGTTCACGTCAAAATAGCGCGTCTCTAATCAACACGGCTTTATATTTTTCAAAAACTTCTTTATTCTATTCAACAAATGAATATTTATTCTATTCAACACATGAATATATATTTCTTCTATTCAACACATGAATCTATATTTCTTTCAACACACGACTATTTTTGTTATGTAAAATATTTTATAAAATTATGGTATCTATCGTTTGATTTTTAATTAGACTCCACTGTGAAGTAGATTCTAATTGTAAATATGATAAAGATGTAAATTTTATTGTGTAAAATATTTTACTCAACACATGAACATCGTCAACACATGACTATTTTTATATTCAACACATGAATTTCCTTTTATAATATTCATTATTTTCCCGATTGGAATGAGGCCCAATCAATCACCATATAATGTTAATTATATGGATTCCACACAACACATGTATATAATAGCAATGACAAACAATCAACCATCATCCAAGGTGCACCACACGACTGCATAAGCATCAAATATAAATAATTAACGCTTACACAGCCTGTCGACCAACCGATCGACATACAATTAAATAATTGGGATTAGTGTACGCTAAATTTCATCCAAACACCCGTGAGGGGTTTCAAATCAACAAACACAAATTTTTATTCGTGCAGTTGGGCGATGTGTAAAATTTATCAACCCAATCAATATCAGTCAAATCAGTGTATATAAACAAATCGGCCAATTTGTTTATAAATATTTATTTACTCACATTCACGTTAAAAATTATATTTTTAACGATAAAATATTTTTAACTATATAAATATTTTATTTCCTTTCAACACATGAATATATTTCATTATATATTTCACATCAATTTCACAAACAAATTTCACAACACATCAATCAAACAAACAAGCCATCCATGGTCTGTGGATGACGGGTGTCGGGTGCTGCTAAGCACCGTCTGCATCCTAGTATATATATATAACTAGAAAAAGAAATTGAAGAGTGAGAAGTTCTCACTGATAGCTATCCCAACTCCACGACACTTCATTTAGAGAAATCTTCATCGTTCTCGCCTTTCGTCACTTTCGTTGCCCGTAGCCACTACATATATAAAAATCGAATTTTTATATTGTTGCTATGTATATAAAAATTATATTTTTACTTCGCTATTCAATATATAAAAATCAAATTTTTACTTCGCTATTCAATATATAAAATCGAATTTTTACTTCGCTATTCAATATATAAAAATTCTATTTTTACACCGCTACCATATAGATAAAAATTCTATTTTTCCCTTGCTACTATATAGATAAAAATTCTATTTTTACATCGCTACTATATAGATAAAAATTCTATTTTTACATCGCTACTATATAGATAAAAATTCTATTTTTACCATGCTATTCTCTATATAAAGATTTCTCCTTTTGAAATATAAAGATTTCATTTTTATTTTACTACATATACAAAGATGATATTTTTATATTCTCTATCTTATAAAGATTATATTTTTATAGTTCCTACTATGTAAAAATCATATTTTTATCCTTCTACAATATAAAAGATTATATTTTTATCTTCATAAAAATATTTCCTACGTATGATAAAAATCTCTTCTTTCTTGATGTAAAAATATTATTTTTCTTTGATTACAAATATAATCTTTCCTTCTTTAAAAAGTATGATTTTCCTTCTTTAAAAAAAATGATTTTTAATCCTAAAAAAAAATGATTTTTACCCCTTTTTAAAATATAACTCTTTAGCATTTAAAATACCTAAAAAAAAGAAAACTAATTACATTAAATAATAATAACTAAAAGAAAAGAGGGACTTACATGTTTTTTTTTATTTGGCGAGGGGGGCTGCTGGGGGTTCGTTTGCGCGCTCATCGGAGGGGGAGAGGATCGAAAGGAGAAGAAGGGAGGCGGAGGGAGGAGGTGGCGAGGCGTCGGGTTCAGTTTTGGGGGAGTATGGCTCGCGGTTTTAGGTCTCGTGGAAGAGGAGAGAGGGAGGAAGGGGAGCGGCGGTCCTGGGGCGGTGGGTGCGTGGGCGGAGGCGCCTGGAGATGGGCGGCGGCGGGGAGATGGCGATGGCCGCCATCGATCGTGGAGCTAGGGTTTTTTTTGTAAAAAAAAATCGATTTTTTACTGAACGGGTATTGAGGGGGGGAGGAGTTGACTTAGAGGGGAGAGAGGGAAAGGATATTTTAATTTAATTAATTTATTATTTTATTTTGAATTTTGAATTCCATATAGTACCCTTTCCATTCGAACTCGAAATCGAACCCACCGACTGTCGTCCCTAGGGTAATACCCCCATTCTGAACACAATGGGATATGTATCGTAAGCTGATTCAATCGTTTCGATCAATTTTCGTCAAAATCAACATATAACTCTATATATTGAATTTGAACGCGCATTTCAATTTACTGGGGTCACATACTAACTAGAAAAATTCTAGAAAAATATTTTCTAACTTCGTATTGACGATACGGTCCTAATAAAACTAGTTTCATTGAATTCTGAGACCATTAGAAAAATGGCCATTTTCCAGTCGATTAAAATCGACTAAAACTGGTCAATCGCGTTTTCCTTTGCCACGCTCACATATTGATTCGAAAAATTATGAAATTTGGAATCTAGCAATAACTTTACATCACGGACCCAACAAAAGTGGTTTCATCGAAATCCGAGGTCGTTTGCAAAATTTCCCTTTTTAAGGGCCTGAGTTCCATAGCGACTATTCAGAATTTTCAGCTAGACATATCTTTTGATTCCCGTTATGAAATTTCAATTTTTCGGATTCGTTGGAAAGATATTCCCAAATAAATCCTAATATTTTTGGTTTCACTAAAATCCGGATTATTTTGCACCCGGTACATTCATTTGAAGTTTGAAATCGAATTATCGAACTACCGCGCCATTTTCAATTCTATTTATAATTATTTATATTCTAACGACGACGTATATAATATATACGTTCTAATTCAATTCAAAATAAATTTCTCGTCGATATTATTTAAAATAATCTATTTTAAATGTGCAAAATTCACTAAATTTGCCAAAATAAAAATTTTAAACTGGCTCAGATTTTCGGGTTGTTACAATCTCTCCCACTTAAAACTTTTCGTCCTCGAAAAGGAACAAAGTCGAAAGTGGTTTGATTAATCAAGTCTACGTTCGATCTGGCTTCCATTCTCCAACTTTTCAGTTTTTGAGAATTTTCAAATTCTTCAAAAATTTGGCTAACACCCTAAATTTTCGAAAAATTTCGCCATAACCTCCCCTGCACCGGGAGCCACGGGAAAATCCCGAAATTGCCATATAGGCCTTCTGATCTCAAAAAGAAAAAGAAAAAGCCAAGCGGCTAGCCAATAGGCTCATAAAATCATCATCACCCAAACAAAACAGTAAATTATAGTAAACATGTACCTATTTGTCGGGCAAACAAATTTTATTCTCTGCTCTAGCCTCCTTGCTATGACCTGTTCAATGTAAGTACATGTATATGCAAGCAAATGCGACCAATTTTCAATACAATATTTGATTCAATTAGGATAAATGGTTCAAAATTATCAAACAAATAAACAAACAACACAAACATCAATCAATTAGTGGATTAACGTTTCAAATTCATAATTTTGATATATATAAAAAATCATGTTTTTGATGCCAATTCACAACAAATAAATCTATCTATATTAGTTTTGGTTCTCACACCAGCCTAATGGAAATATATAGATATCACACCTTCGAAACACGAACATAAATATTGATAATGCGGCCGCATTACCAGAATTATCTTCGGGCGACTAGAGTGTGATTCTATATCTATCTAGTATATTAAAACTTCGACTATACGTTCATGACGCGTATATGCGAAATCTTTATATATTGGATTGTCCATATTCAAAATAAATAAATAATCAAATATGTATAAAGCGATTTAAATTTTTAAAACAAAGTTTTTTTCATTTGAAAAAAAGAATATACTCTTCACACTCGTTCTAGGATACTACTGATCCTATCTCTAACGAGTTATTCTAATTGGATATTATTAATCCAATATCTGATGAATTCTTTCGTATGGTTCTAATGTGCCTTGTTCTCGAGCTCTGTAAACCAAAGCTCTGATACCAAACTGACAGGACCCGAACTTCCCCGTGAAGGAAAGCACGGATTGCGTTGAGGACAAGACAAAATAGAACGCAAACGGAAGAACATTTCATTTGTATTACAACAATTCCATCAGATACAAGAATATACAGAGTATAAATGAATAGATTACATTCGAATAATATCAGAGATTTAAATTACATTTACATATATCGCAGCGGAAAATAATACAAAAGCACAACTAGAAGTAATGCACGGATACAGAGCTTTCCGAGCATCGTTCCAACTGTAAATCAGGATCTTGTGAATATAAATCTGCAAAACCAAAACTACTAGCTGCCCGTGTCGAAAATAGGGGCACCCAGAGTTTAGGTTAAAACAATAAACTCCAGGTCAGTCATGTGACTGGTGTGAGAACTAAAAACAGTTATTTAAAACTTTACTATAAAGGATAGAAATTAAAGGGACCACGCCGTATAACGCCAGAACGGGTTTCCTCCCAAGAATACTAGTGCATATAACAAAACAGCGCAATGCTCTTTGGAAAAATGAAGCTATTATAAGACCCAGGTCCCATCACGCAATGCAACGTAAGCCGGAGGATAGGGTTTTCCCTTATAATAGCCAAATAATGCTTGATACGTTTAAACAAATCATTTGATACTATTATAGGTTTATAGTGTCAAAACAATTTCAATCATAAATATCAATCATAGATGGCATGGGTACCATATATCATGTCGCCATACTAGTTCTACAATTAAAACCGCAATATCACGTATTGGAAATTGGATTTCCGTCATGAGTCGAGGCAAGGGGCAAGCTCCTCTCCGATTCGAGACACTCTAGCAAATGTCTCAGGACCCCACTATGATCCTTGGATCGTCAGGGCCAGTCCTCACCTAACTTTGGAGGATTAGTTATTCCTGAACACACGTTTCCCGGTCCTTACAGACCTATATCCGAGGTGCCTCGTATCCAACAACCACACAGTTGAAAAGTATATAAATGTCAGGGCTGGTAGGTCACTGAAACCACCCTAGCTAGAAAGAAACGTCGTGCTCTCCCTGCAGTCACTATCCCGTTTTTGACTCATACCGAGGTGTGAGGCTCGCGAATTCACGCTATACACAAAGCTATGCCACACAGGTCGTGCTTTGATCATCAACCACAAGACTTTGCTTTTCAACAAAAGCCCTGATCAATTGCCACTTACGCGTGCCACACTGGCAATTCACTCCATGCGACTGATGTCCATCGATATACAACCTTTGAGCTCGTACGTCTCAGAGAAGGGCGTTAAGCAAGAGAATAAATTCTCCGCCGCCAAACAGATGTATATTTAATAGAGATCAATCAACACAGAATAAAATCCAATGTCAGACACACAATCCATTTACAAGTTCGTTCTGGGTCTGAACGAAACCGGAGGTACTTTCCTCGCATATCCATCGATCTCCAAGTATGTCTGGACGATCACCAACTGTTTCCCTCATCTTGGGTGTACAGCCCAATCAAGATCATCAGTAATCACCCAAACGATGTGAAGACTTCCGGTCTTCAACCACCATCTTCCTCTTCGACATCTCGTCGAATCGGTTATTCAGAATGGGTATAACCCGGCCTTTCTGAATAACCCACGTATATAATAAACAAATGTTACACGAACACAACGAACGCCTCATTCCAATTCAGAATATTCTTTTATTCACAAAATCACATTCTTAGGGAAAGGTTCCCATTAATTTTATCCAAGATAAATTCTTCTAAATTTATTCTTTAATCTTCCTTTGGATATCATTTCAAACTAGTCGGGATTAGCGAGCCACACCGAAGTAATTATTTATTTTATTTCCCAATCCCAACCTATATATCCCATAGAGAAAACTGGTAATACTCCATATCTAACACCACGGTGTTATCGGTAAAATTAATTACCATTTCACATTCAAATCTAATTAAAGATTTAACTATCGCTTTGGGGCAAAACTGGTGGTACTCCATTCTCGATCACCTTTCAGATTTGATAATTTAAATTATCAATTCACATTTCAATCTAATTAAAGATTCATTAAAACTCCACTTAGTTTTAATCTTTTCAAAAATCAACATCCTGTCTTTAACTGGGTTAAAGAACCAATGTCATCTAAAACATGATTCACGACAAACCCAAATCACATTTGATATTAAATACAAGGCTTTGAATAGAAAATATATCGGCTTATATTCAATATCAAATTCTAAAACCTACAAATATCGTATTGGAAATAATGATATAAAATATATCTTTCAAATTCCCATAACAATATCTGTATAGTCACGAAATCCAACATCGAAATATTCCGAAGATAATTTCGATTCAACTCTAGTCCAATTCACGTACTGGGAATATTGATTATTTTTAAAATCACTTTCAAATTCAATTTATTTATTTCAAAAATAAATTGATTTTAATTTTAGTTCAAAACTAGTTAATTTCGAAAAAAATCTATTTTTATCTTTTCAAATGTGGAATTCTTCAGCCCAATTCTTTCTAGTTCACATATTATGATTTTACACAAATTATAGTATTTTTAATAATATTATCAAGGCCCATACAGTCGATTTCCTACAATGGCCATCGAACTGCACTTGCAGCGACCTTTTCTGAAATTGATTTGGACATAATTCCAAATCCAACCATTAGATTTCAAATTTCTAATATTTATTGGAAGGCTCTTTTCGATACGAACCCAACGGTTCCGGTTTTAGGAGAATCTGACGGTCTGATCTCCCGCAACGTCAATTCGAAGTTAATGGTCGAAATTCACGAACTGTCGCGGCGCGGCGCATTCTATTCGGGCCATTATATAATATATATAATATATATTTCGTCGATTTCCTTTTAAAACGTATTTTATAAATCGTTCTAAATTCGTTTCAAAAACAATTTCAACTTCATCTTCAATTTCAAATCGATTTGATTTCAATTCAATTCGAATTCATTTCAATTTTATTTAATTCGAATTCAAATTCGTTTCAATTCAAATTCGTTTTCGTTTCAATTCAACTCAATTTGAATTTACCTTCTATTTAATTCAATTCGAATTCATTTCAAATTGATTTTAATTCAATTTCAGTTCGTTTTAAATTTTATTCAAAACGATTTCAATTCGTTTTTAATTCAATTTAATTCAATTTGAATTCATTTCTATTCAATTCGAATTCAAATTCACTTTCTATTCAATTCGAATCGAATTCATTTTCTATTCGAATCGAATTCATTTCAAATTGATTCAATAAAATTTCAATTTGAATTTTAATCTAATTTAATTTGAATTTCATTTCAAAATATTAAATTTTGAAATCACTTTTCAATATTCGTTATAAAACGAATAAAATCGATATAAATATCGTTCACGTCAAAATAGCGCGTCTTTAATCAACACGGCTTTAAATTTTTCAAAAACTTCTTTATTCTATTCAACAAATGAATATTTATTCTATTCAACACATGAATCTATATTTCTTCTATTCAACACATGAATCTATATTTCTTTCAACACACGACTATTTTTGTTATGTAAAATATTTTATAAAATTATGGTATCTATCGTTTGATTTTTAATTAGACTCCAATGTGAAGTAGATTCTAATTGTAAATATGATAAAGATGTAAATTTTATTGTGTAAAATATTTTACTCAACACATGAACATCGTCAACACATGACTATTTTTAAATTCAACACATGAATTTCCTTTTATAATATTCATTATTTTCCCGATTGGAATGAGGCCCAATCAATCACCATATAATGTTAATTATATGGATTCCACACAACACATGTATATAATAGCAATGACAAACAATCAACCATCATCCAAGGTGCACCACACGACTGCATAAGCATCAAATATAAATAATTAACGCTTACACAGCCTGACGACTAACCGATCGACATACAATTAAATAATTGGGATTAGTGTACGCTAAATTTCATCCCAACACCCGTGTGGAGTTTCAAATCAACAAACACAGATTTTTATTCGTGCAATTGGGCGATGTGTAAAATTTATCATCCCAATCAATATCAGTCAAATCAGTGTATATAAACAAATCGGCCGATTTGTTTATAAATATTTATTTACTCACATTCACGTTAAAAATTATATTTTTAACGATAAAATATTTTTAACTATATAAGTATTTTATTTCCTTTCAACACATGAATATATTTCATTATCTATTTCATAATAATTTCACAAACAAATTTCACAACACATCAATCAAACAAACAAGCCATCCATGGTCTATGGATGACGGGTGTCGGGTGCTACTAAGCACCGTCTGCATCCTAGTATATATATATATATAACTAGGAAAAGAAATTGAAGAGTGAGAAGTTCTCACCGATAGCTATCCCGACTCCATGACACTTCATTTAGAGAAATCTTCATCGTTCTCGCCTTTCGTCACTTTCGTTGCCCGTAGCCACTACATATATAAAAATCAAATTTTTAAATTGTTGCTATATATATAAAAATTATATTTTTACTTCGCTATTCAATATATAAAAATCAAATTTTTACTTCATTATTCAATATATAAAATCGAATTTTTACTTCGCTATTCAATATATAAAAATTCTATTTTTACACCGCTACCATATAGATAAAAATTCTATTTTTCCCTTGCTACTATATAGATAAAAATTCTATTTTTACATCGCTACTATATAGATAAAAATTCTATTTTTACATCGCTACTATATAGATAAAAATTCTATTTTTACCACGCTATTCTCTATATAAAGATTTCTCCTTTTGAAATATAAAGATTTCATTTTTATTTCACTACATATACAAAGATGATATTTTTATATTCTCTATCTTATAAAGATTATATTTTTATAGTTCCTACTATGTAAAAATCATATTTTTATCCTTCTACAATATAAAAGATTATATTTTTATCTTCATAAAAATATTTCCTACGTATGATAAAAATCTCTTCTTTCTTGATGTAAAAATATTATTTTTCTTTGATTACAAATATAATCTTTCCTTCTTTAAAAAGTATGATTTTCCTTCTTTAAAAAAATGATTTTTAATCCTAAAAAAAAATTGATTTTTACCCCTTTTTAAAATATAACTCTTTAGCATTAAAAATACATAAAAAAAAAGAAAACTAATTACATTAAATAATAAAAACAAAAAGAAAAGAGGGACTTACAGTTTTTTTTTTTTTTTGGCGAGGGGGGCTGCTGGGTTCGTTTGCGCGCTAGTCGGAGGGGGAGAGGATCGGAAGGAGAAGAAGGGAGGCGGAGGGAGGAGGTGGCGAGGCGTCGGGTTCGGTTTTGGGGGAGTATGGCTCGTGGTTTTAGGTCTCGTGGAAGAGGAGAGAGGGAGGAAGGGGAGCGGCGGTCCTGGGGCGGTGGGTGCGTGGGCGGAGGCGCTTGGAGATGGGCGGCGGCGGGGAGATGGCGATGGCCGCCATCGATCGTGGAGCTAGGGTTTTTTTTTAAAAAAAAAATCGATTTTTGACTGAACGGGTATTCAGGGGGGGAGGAGTTGACTTAGAGGGGAGAGAGGGAAAGAATATTTTAATTTAATTAATTTATTATTTTATTTTGAATTTTGAATTCCAAACAGTACCCTTTCCATTCGAACTCGAAATCGAACCCACCGACTGTCGTCCCTAGGGTAATACCCCCATTCCGAACACAATGGGAAATGTATCGTAAGATGATTCAATCGTTTCGATCAGTTTTCGTCAAAATCAACATATAACTCTATATATTGAATTTGAACGCGCATTTCAATTTACTGGGGTCACATACTAACTAGAAAAATTCCAGAAAAATATTTTCTAGCTTCGTATTGACGATACGGTCCTAACAAAACTAGTTTCGTCGAATTCTGAGACCATTAGAAAAATGGCCATTTTCCAGTCGATTAAAATTGACAAAAACTAGTCAATCGCGTTTTCCTTTGCCACGCTCACATATTGATTCGAAAAATTATAAAATTTGGAATGTAGCAATAACTTTACATCACTGACCCAACAAAAGTGGTTTCGTCGAAATTCGAGGTCGTTTGCAAAATTTCCATTTTTAAGGGCCTGAATTCCATAGCGACTATTCAAAATTTTCAGCTGGACATATCATTTGATTCCCGCTATGAAATTCCAATTTTTCGGATTCGTTGGAAAGATATTCCCAAATAAATCCTAATATTTTTGGTTCCACTAAAATCCAGATTATTTTGCACCCGGTACATTCATTTGAAGTTTGAAATCGAATTATCGAACTACCACGCCATTTTCAATTCTATTTATAATTATATATAATTATTTATATTCTAACGACGACGTATATAATATATACGTTCTAATTCTATTCAAAATAAATTTCTCGTCGATATTATTTAAAATAATCTATTTTAAATGTGCAAAATTCACTAAATTTGCCAAAATAAAAATTATAAATTGGCCCAGATTTTCGGGTTTTTACACCGGTAGTCGATATACCGAAACATCGGTATACCGATAGTCGGTAACGGTAAATTACCGTCACTTAAAACATTAAAATATTGCAGTACTTTTTAATCTCAAAGTTTCAGCACTACGCTTCGCTACATTAGAAGCCTTTTACATTAAGCCAAAAACACAAATTTACAAGCCAAAACCTGATCAGTTTTTCAATATTATTCATATAATGAAGTAAAATAGAAAATAAAACATAAATTTGCACTCTGGTCTGCAAATGATGGCAGATTGAAGGAGCTTTATCGCTCTGGTCTGCAAATGATCCAAAAAGGGAAAACTACGAACAAACATGAAATTAGAATTGTAACAAAAATTACAACAAGAAAGTATAACCGTGAACAAACATGAATCTTTGTTGAACAGTGAACATGTTTAGAAACCTTTTCCCATATCAAAAATCAAATTTCTTTGTTCATCGCAAAAAAAGCTTTGAATTTTATTTTTCTCCAAACAAAAGAAAGAAAAATTGAAATCAGTTACTACTCCTGTTTATGCTAATTTGTTACTGTTATTCAACACGCAATTTCTGTGTTCTTCGGACATACAAAGTTTAAACTATTAGCTCACTAGTACTCAGTAGCCCTTGGTTGAATTTTTAATTAACAATTATAAGTTAAATCATAACCAAAACAAACGAAAAAATAGTATAGAATTAGATTACTTGCAGACGCTGCCTTCTATCAACTGCCCCATTTTATTTCTCTTTCCTATTATAATTGAACAGGAAGGATAAGCAGTAAGTTGGAATAACGATGGTGACCAACGACTATAGAAGATGAAGAAAATTATCTAGAAATATTAAGAGATAATGTCTGCGTTTGGGTTTACTTCTGTACTGCAGAAATAAAACCCTAAGAATTGAAGCTAAGGATGGCAAAATCTAAAGAAATATGAATCCTACGGCCCAGAATGTTGTACGTATAATAATTATGAGGCAAATTGTCGGTAATTTACCGATACCGACGGTTTGAAGAAAAGCTTACCGCTGTTTTTACCGCTTCGGACGGTAATATTACTGTTACCGTATCGAATGTATCGGTACACCATTTTGTTGTGTTATTGGTAACAAATTTGTCGGCAATGGTATGGTAACGTTAATTTTACCATTACCATAACAGCCCTAATCATGACTACATCACTTTAAGATTTATGGGCTTCAGTTTTGGCCAAAATTCCAATATCGATTCAACTTAAATATTCCATGATGCTGCCCTCACACAATTAAGGAGACAAATAATATATCAAATAGTGTTTCAACGATGATTGCTCCATACTACCTACACCTAAATAAAAAATGAAATTGTAATAGTCCATTATATTGGTGTTGACTATTTAAATAGTTAGGTTTTAGAAATGGAATTTGTTTAAATTATGGAGTTTGACAAAAAAAACTTCCATCATCGCATTTACAGCCAAATTCTGAGCAGCTTTAATATTTGGAGTTTTGCGAACATGGTCCGTATGAAGAAGCTTTAGAAGAAAAATGAAAATGGAAAGAAAATGATTAAATAACAAAAAAATTGACATAGTTATAAAATTAAATAGGAGACCCATAAGATGATTTGGTGGTCGATCGGGCTGTCGTCCTCCCTCTATGGGAGTGTCGCCTCGTCTATGCGAAAATTCTCCTATTTTAAATGGCCTAATGGCCCATATTTAGTCGTTTTTAATCGAACGATTGTCGTTGATTCATGCATTTATAAATTAAGGTCTAATCTTTCATTCTCTTCTCAATTTATTATAAATAAGGGCAAAGTGTTGATTCATAAATTAATGGAAAATAGAAGTTGGCCTTCTTAATCCTCTGTTGATCCTTCTGAATCACAAATCAGAGGATGGTTACATAATGAGAGAGTAATGCTAAGGTTTAATATTATGAAAAACTCTTGAATATTTGAACGTACATTCATCAAATATCAAGATTTAAAGAATTATGCAACTTAAGATTCGACATAAAGAAGTGGATTAGAATCTCTCGTTACTTGCACCAGTAACAAAGTAATAATTAATCATCTTCTCGTTAGACTATTTTATACAAATATAAATCTTGATCACCAAGCAACACATAAAATTGAAGATTTTTTACAGACGTTAGTTTATGGTATTAAAATTTATTTACAGCTCCAAAGATTGGGTCATATACTAAGTGGTCCATTCGTTTAATTTGGAGATATTGAGGTTAACATGAACAATCCTAACCATATTAGCCATTTATTACTTCCAAATGATATGGAACACTTAAGAGCCATAGCTTTAAGATAGAAAGCTACAACCATGCATCGTGTTCTCGCATATTCGATTAAATTTCATACGGAATGCTATGACAAAATATACTTGCAAAACTATAAAGCTCTATATTCTATTTGGTGCCAAAAGAATGTTAATTGGTCAAAATTCATTTCAGAAGAATTTTTAACTTTCAATCAAGAACATGTGAAAATGACTCATTATGGTGCCTAGATTATTGAATTCTTGCATATATTAGAGTAACAATTCCCATTTAGGGTTTTCATCCACTGGTTCATTGAAATCAAAAATTGTAAGTCTTATGTCTTTAAAATGGCTCAAAATCTATAATATATTCTTTGGAATAATGGCAAGCGAATAAACAAGCCAGTCAAGCTCAAACTTCCTTCCAACACTACCATCACAATTTGAACACAATCCATCGTCACAACCTCCTCGTCAAACAGAACAAATTGATGAAACTGGATTGGGTATGCAAGTCCAACAAGCTTATAGTGTCAGCGTTGGCAATCAACAAGAATTAGATAACCATTTCACATGAGGTGAAACCACCGTCTTTAGGATGTACTCAAAGCTTGACAAAATCGAAGGTTTTCTAAATAATATTTGGGATTCACTATCATATGGGACATCATATTCCACTGCAGCATATGTTCGTAATGATCACGAGAAACAACCACAACAACAAGTCAATTGCCCTTTGTAACACCCCGCGAATTCTATGACTGTGAAACTCACAAATTAAAGTATAATTAATTTCAAATCAAAGAACTAAGGGAAACGGGATACGCCATTGCGTTCGTCTCGGAAAAATACGCGAAATAGAGTCCGAGTTTTCGAAAAACGGATATCGTATGAAGAAGTTATGGACGAACGAAGTTGGGCGAAAAACCGAAAAAGGGCCAGAATGCACTGGCGCACTTGGGAAGTGCGCCAGAACAAAAATGAACTGGCGCACCTGTGAAGTGCGCCAGTGCATTTTTGACCTGGCGCACCTGCCAAGTGCGCCCAGGTCAAAAATGACCTGCTGGCCAGGTCTGGTCTAGCCCTGGCTGGCCAGGTCGGTGTGTGGTCGAATTTCTGTGGTCTGCTTTGTCATTAGGGCTAGGTGGCGGGTTTTTATTGGTCTCTCTTCCTAATGAATGGCTACGATCTAACCTAGCAACATCAAGGGTCCTAATCAATTCCTAACCTCTATATAAACAACCCTAGACTAAACCCTAATCTATTCATTCAAAATAAGATTATAGCCGCCATGTTGCTGAGGAACGACAAAGATTAGCCGCCGACTAGAGAGAGAGTTAGGAAGAAAGTTCTAAAGCCTAAAGCAATTCAAAGCAACCTAAAGCTAATCAATTCAACAAAGGAATCGTGTCTCTTAATTAGAGAATTCGCCGCAACCATTGTAAGTAGAGTATTACTTTGGTATAATAAACAACTGTGTTGATGTGTATGCTTGAATTGTGGCAATGGAAGTAATTCATATTTATGCGTTCTTATCAATTTATATACGTTTGGATATTTATGGATTATGTTATAAAGAACTACATGCGGTAGTTCTATACAAGTTTACGTTTGGAATATTGCGCAAATTATGTTATCTATGTTGAAGCTACATGTATGTAGTTGATTGAAATTTATGCGAATTTGGGCTTTGTTATTATGCTATCATGATGTATATTTTATGCATAAACCATTTTGCAAGTAATTGAACAAGTTTGGTTGTTATAGTTCATATGAAACTATGTTGAAATTTTGACACCATGATCCATGTATTAAACCATAACTCATTAATATGGCTAGACTATGAATAATATTAGGCATAATTGAAATCCATGTTAGTTCTATGTTGTTAAATGACATATGTGAGACATGGCTAGGTTGGACTCAAAAATCCCCTTTTTGCAAGTTTAAAGCAAACACCATGTTTAGGAATATTTATGCATCATTATGCTTAAATCATGATTAAGTTGAATTATGCTATGTTCATGCTAGAAGTATTTATGCCATGCTTATGTTTGACCATATGCCATGCCTATGCTAGAAGTATTTTATGCCATGCTTATGTTGACAATATGCCATGTTTATGCTAGAAGTATTTAGGCCATGCTTATGTTTGACATTATGCCTAAATAAGAATATAGGTTCATGTTGTAGTTAAACCTATGCAAGTTTACATGCCTTGATTTATGTCACCTATGTTTTATGACCAAAATACATGTCACCACTATGCAAGTACACCAATTTCTATTATGTATTTTCCAACGTCATATGCAAGTTCATGCGCTCACTTTCCCCTCTTTGTGTATACGCCATAAGCCTCCCCTTTCGCATGGCTAAATTGGGCTTTAAAAGGCTAAGCCCAATATATATGAACGAACGTGTAAAACGGGGGAAAATAACGTTGGGTTAAAATTAATTAATGAATGAAAATATAAAATAGAAGGGCCCAAATTCAAGTATGGGTTGGGCCCATGATTGGTGTAACCTTTACACCATTTACTTAATAATGGGCCGCAAATATTTACATATAAATAAAGAAGAATGACAAGATATGTAAATGTAGAAAATACGATGTGTTTAACCCGAGGTTGGATTGAGTTGTGATGTAAACCTGCCCGGAACCGCCCGGCTGTCCAGTAGTCACAACAATACCTATCCAATGTGAGAGGTTAAACATGGAGCCCAGCAAGGACCCGAGGTTAGACTGAGTTGTGGCGTAAGACTGCCCGGAACCAACCGGCAACAGGCAGCCACAACAATACCTGTCTAATGTGAGAGGTCCGGGCCTTAATAAGACAATTAAGGCTGAGTCAGGATTGTTAGGATTAAGTGGACTAAAGACTTAATCAAAAAGGAACATGCTAAACTAAACGGACTGGTGGGGTTAGGTTAGGAAACACTTAACCAACTTAGCATGTTGGCTAGAGATAGAAAACCTAGTAACGGGGGACCCTTTTCAGCAGTAACCCTAAAAGGTGTATCAGGATACCCTGAAACTAGGCAGGGTGGGGCACGATTACTGGGCTGATTGTAAGAGGTCAAAGCGACGGCGGTGGTGTAGCAGTGTAGGTTCTAACGGAGTGCGGGCGTGCACACACTCCGGAGCAGAAAAATAAGGCACTGGACACCAGTAGCATACCTGTGCACTCTAAGGTTGTGTCGGGTTGCCACTGTGGGACTTGATACACCCCATGGTGGGACCAGCATAGGTAACTACAGACATCGGGGGCCGTAAGACACATGTAACTATGCGAGTAGGAGCCGATCATCATTGAATGGATCACATCACCCTGATTATGGGGTGCAAATTGGAAACTAGTTTATATGGGTTCAGAGATTAACATGGGGTACGATAGCATATTCGACCCTAGATAACTTAACCAAGTTATAGTGTTTGCCCACTTCTTGTTATTACTTATCATACCCAGTTCTTTATTCATAGACAAAGTAGTACTAGACTTACTCAGGCTTTATGTCTGACTCTATTTTCCTTTCGTCTTCTTTCTTCCGTTTCCCCCCCCCCCCCCAGGTCCTCAGGGAGGGAACACAGCAGCTTGATCAGCCTCAACATCCAGCTTGAAGAAGAGAAATGTATTGCTTGGACTTTTCTGTTTTGAACTATGGCTTTGGACAATCCGCTAAGGGGCTTTTGCAGTTTATCTATGTTTTATTTATGCTTCTTTAAATAATGTACTCAAGACAGATTATGAAAGTGTTATGTTATGTTTTTGGAAAGGATGTTGTTGTAACACGTATTTGACTTAACGAAATAAAGTTTGTTGTTCTTCCGCTGTTTTACAAATATGTGTTCTTATATCTGTCTTGTATATCTGTGACTTGTACTTATAAACCTCCACCAAAATTAGGGCATTCCCTTTTGAGAGTGACCCTAACGGAGGTGGGGTGTTTCACTTGGTATCAGAGCATAGGTTTACCAGATAAGATAAAAAGTTTTGAAAAATTATTTTCAAAAAGGAAATTTAAAGAAGCATTTTTAAAAGAAAAATATTATTTTATTTTTAGAAGGCAAAGTCCACTCCCCAAAGCCATAGGAACTATCTCTTATCCTTCGTTTTGAATCTATCCTTTTTGTTTCAGCATGTCCCAAGATCTTAACTTGCCTGAAGGGGTGCCAATACCTGGTTGGTTTAGACGGTTCTTAGAAGCAAGGGCCACTCAGCCAGGTCCTACCGTTCCTCCTCCTCCACGTGAACCAGCAAGCGGAAGAGTCCCAGAGTAGGAAGACGAAAAATAGTCAAACAAGAAAGGATCGTAACAGTAATAATAAGAAACGAGAAAAAAAAGGAAATGTAATTTTTGTGGTACGGAAGGGCACATAGCCAAGGAATGTAGAAAGAGGAAAGGAAAGCAAAGAGAATGTTTTCATTGTGGGGAGACTGGACACATCAGCAAAGACTGCCCTGAGAAGACAGACTTTGAGAAGGGCGGGAAAGACAACTAGTCCCGAGAGAAAAGGAAGTGTAAATTCTGTGGCAAAGTGGGGCACTTAGTAAAGGACTGCCGGAAAAAGAAGGCCAAGGAGAACGGTGGGTGCTTTTCTTGTGGTGAGACGGGCCATAGGGCTAAGGACTGCCCAAAGAAACGAGGACAGGGGCAGGGGGATGGATCCACCCCAGGGGCACAGGTTCATGTGCTGGAAGCGCCACCTCTGCAACAGCGAGGTACAAACACTTCTGTAGAAAGTGTAGTTTATCTTTATGATCACCCCGTTCGCACTTTATTTGATTCCGGCGCATCACACTCCTTTATCTCGTCTGCTTTAGTAGAATCTCTGCACCTAGAAACTAGTATGGTAGAGGACCCCTTAATTGTTTCAAACCCAATTGGGGGCCCAGCTCATTTGTCTATGATCTGTGTGGGATTGAAAATTTCTATTCTAAGTGTAGAATTTCAATGTAGTGCCTTTGTTTTGGGCTTTTCGGGGTATGGTTTGATTTTGGGTAGGGATTGGCTATCCAGTAATGGGGCCATCCTTGATTGTGAGAAAAGGGTTGTTAGGCTCCTAACCCAGCTCGGTAATACTTTGGAAATTTCTTGTAATCCCTCGTATGCGGTTATGCTTAGTTATCTTGAATCGCTAGATGCCTCTGTTGAAAATTTGCAATCAGTTAGAGTGGTCCGGGAATATCCGGATGTCTTTGAAGAGGTGAAGGGCTTGCCTCCGAAGCGGGAAATAGACTTCCGCATATATCTTGTAGATAATGCAAAGCCCGTTGCGTTGCCCGTTAGACATATGGCTCCACGAGAAAGGAGAGAGCTCAGTAAACAGATTAAAGAGCTTCTAGAAAAGGGGTTCATTAGGAGGAGCATTTCAGAATAGGGCGCTCCAGTAGTGTTCGCCACTAAGGCTGAAGGTTCATTTCACTGATGCATGAGTTGTAAAGAATCACCTTAGTAAGTACATTTGGCAACATAGTTGACATTTGTTTATTTTCAAGAGATAATTCATCTAAGTGGGATACCTTCTAGTAAGTGAACAAGATCCAAGATTCACTAATGAATTTTGGAGAGCTTGCATGGAACCATGAGTACGCAGTTAGGCTTGAGCCAAGTATACTAGAAGGAGAATAAGTGAAAGAGGAACGAGAAATAGGTTCCAACTCATATTTTGGAAACAAGAGTTAAGAAGCTACGAAATTGTGAAGTTATAGACGGACAAAGCATAATGGAGTTAAGCTCAAGGAAGTGCGACTTAGAAGATTGAAGACTAGATTCGTGCATAATATCTCTTCTTAAGAGTATATCCTCTCGGTCCCATTCTCAATCTAATTTCTGTTGCAAACCACATAGGGAGTATGACTCATCTGTTAGTAACACATGTTGGGGCTCGAGGGTGTTCATCGGTTTGACTAAAGTTTTCGGGTTTTATAGGATACAGATTGGTCTTAGGAAGGGACTCCCTTATGACCTAAAAGGAGTCCATCATGCTTAGTTGCCTAGAATCATATATGGTGGTTGGGTTGAGTAATTCTTTGGGTGTCAGTCTGATGTTGATTTCGGTCTTCGGGGCTGATGCTTAGAGAGTTCTTCTCCTAATCAATATATATGTGGCATAGGTTTTCAGTTTTGACATTGCCTAATGGGCACAAAGTTTTTACTTCGACTATACCTTTAGGTAGGACCATTCCCTATCATTATCGAGAAAATTGGGAAAATGGCTTATAGATTAGAGCTACCCGAGAAGTTGGCTGGAGTCCACAACGTTTTTCACGTTTCACATCTCCGAAAATGTCTACATGAGTCTGCTGAAGTGGTAGAGCCAAACATCCTCGAAGAAGCCGAAGTGGAATGCGAAGCAACCATAAGAAAAGTTCCAACCCGCATATTAGGAACGGAAGTGAAGAAGCTACGCAACCGCGAAGTTAAGCTCGTCAAAGTTCAGTGGAGCGACGCCGAGGGAGACGCGACTTGGGAAACTGAAGCTAAAATACGCACAGCCTACCCTTTTCTGTTCGAGGGTACATCCTTGATCTTTCCTTTTCCTTAAGTTGCGCTTTTATCTTTTTAGGTATATTTCCTCGACCGTATCTTTTAGATAGAATCTTTTTGGATGGAAACATGTAGTTGAAACATGTTATGGATGATGGTTGCGAGTGGTTGCAAGTGATTGCTAGTGGTTGCTCGTGGTTGCATATACACACACAATCTAGGTTTTAGATCGGCTCAGTCACTTCATATTGCATATGCATATATGTTTGCACTCGTATATGGTTGAACTTTAATGTGTTGTCATGTGGATGCTGCATTTGTATTGAATGATTGTGCACTCATGTAGAATCATGAATAGAAAAATTTGCATACATAATGGATTCATGGCACTTACATAATTCGCATTAAGGAGGTCAACTGAATCAGTAGACCGCCTGATTTTGCATTAGATAAGTTCATATACACACACTTCGCATATGATCATGAAGCATTAGAAGTCTTTTAAGGACAATGGATGCTCGTGTTTGATGGATGAGTAGATGGATGATTGGATGTTAGGATATACATTCCTCCTAGCTTGAAGATTTCGGGGACGAAATCCTTTTAAGTGGGGGAGAATGTAACACCCCGCGAATTCTATGACTGTGAAACTCACAAATTAAAGTATAATTAATTTCAAATCAAAGAACTAAGGGAAACGGGATACGCCATTGCGTTCGTCTCGGAAAAATACGCGAAATAGAGTCCGAGTTTTCGAAAAACGGATATCGTATGAAGAAGTTATGGACGAACGAAGTTGGGCGAAAAACCGAAAAAGGGCCAGAATGCACTGGCGCACTTGGGAAGTGCGCCAGAACAAAAATGAACTGGCGCACCTGTGAAGTGCGCCAGTGCATTTTTGACCTGGCGCACCTGCCAAGTGCGCCCAGGTCAAAAATGACCTGCTGGCCAGGTCTGGTCTAGCCCTGGCTGGCCAGGTCGGTGTGTGGTCGAATTTCTGTGGTCTGCTTTGTCATTAGGGCTAGGTGGCGGGTTTTTATTGGTCTCTCTTCCTAATGAATGGCTACGATCTAACCTAGCAACATCAAGGGTCCTAATCAATTCCTAACCTCTATATAAACAACCCTAGACTAAACCCTAATCTATTCATTCAAAATAAGATTATAGCCGCCATGTTGCTGAGGAACGACAAAGATTAGCCGCCGACTAGAGAGAGAGTTAGGAAGAAAGTTCTAAAGCCTAAAGCAATTCAAAGCAACCTAAAGCTAATCAATTCAACAAAGGAATCGTGTCTCTTAATTAGAGAATTCGCCGCAACCATTGTAAGTAGAGTATTACTTTGGTATAATAAACAACTGTGTTGATGTGTATGCTTGAATTGTGGCAATGGAAGTAATTCATATTTATGCGTTCTTATCAATTTATATACGTTTGGATATTTATGGATTATGTTATAAAGAACTACATGCGGTAGTTCTATACAAGTTTACGTTTGGAATATTGCGCAAATTATGTTATCTATGTTGAAGCTACATGTATGTAGTTGATTGAAATTTATGCGAATTTGGGCTTTGTTATTATGCTATCATGATGTATATTTTATGCATAAACCATTTTGCAAGTAATTGAACAAGTTTGGTTGTTATAGTTCATATGAAACTATGTTGAAATTTTGACACCATGATCCATGTATTAAACCATAACTCATTAATATGGCTAGACTATGAATAATATTAGGCATAATTGAAATCCATGTTAGTTCTATGTTGTTAAATGACATATGTGAGACATGGCTAGGTTGGACTCAAAAATCCCCTTTTTGCAAGTTTAAAGCAAACACCATGTTTAGGAATATTTATGCATCATTATGCTTAAATCATGATTAAGTTGAATTATGCTATGTTCATGCTAGAAGTATTTATGCCATGCTTATGTTTGACCATATGCCATGCCTATGCTAGAAGTATTTTATGCCATGCTTATGTTGACAATATGCCATGTTTATGCTAGAAGTATTTAGGCCATGCTTATGTTTGACATTATGCCTAAATAAGAATATAGGTTCATGTTGTAGTTAAACCTATGCAAGTTTACATGCCTTGATTTATGTCACCTATGTTTTATGACCAAAATACATGTCACCACTATGCAAGTACACCAATTTCTATTATGTATTTTCCAACGTCATATGCAAGTTCATGCGCTCACTTTCCCCTCTTTGTGTATACGCCATAAGCCTCCCCTTTCGCATGGCTAAATTGGGCTTTAAAAGGCTAAGCCCAATATATATGAACGAACGTGTAAAACGGGGGAAAATAACGTTGGGTTAAAATTAATTAATGAATGAAAATATAAAATAGAAGGGCCCAAATTCAAGTATGGGTTGGGCCCATGATTGGTGTAACCTTTACACCATTTACTTAATAATGGGCCGCAAATATTTACATATAAATAAAGAAGAATGACAAGATATGTAAATGTAGAAAATACGATGTGTTTAACCCGAGGTTGGATTGAGTTGTGATGTAAACCTGCCCGGAACCGCCCGGCTGTCCAGTAGTCACAACAATACCTATCCAATGTGAGAGGTTAAACATGGAGCCCAGCAAGGACCCGAGGTTAGACTGAGTTGTGGCGTAAGACTGCCCGGAACCAACCGGCAACAGGCAGCCACAACAATACCTGTCTAATGTGAGAGGTCCGGGCCTTAATAAGACAATTAAGGCTGAGTCAGGATTGTTAGGATTAAGTGGACTAAAGACTTAATCAAAAAGGAACATGCTAAACTAAACGGACTGGTGGGGTTAGGTTAGGAAACACTTAACCAACTTAGCATGTTGGCTAGAGATAGAAAACGTAGTAACGGGGGACCCTTTTCAGCAGTAACCCTAAAAGGTGTTTCAGGATACCCTGAAACTAGGCAGGGTGGGGCACGATTACTGGGCTGATTGTAAGAGGTCAAAGCGACGGCGGTGGTGTAGCAGTGTAGGTTCTAACGGAGTGCGGGCGTGCACACACTCCGGAGCAGAAAAATAAGGCACTGGACACCAGTAGCATACCTGTGCACTCTAAGGTTGTGTCGGGTTGCCACTGTGGGACTTGATACACCCCATGGTGGGACCAGCATAGGTAACTACAGACATCGGGGGCCGTAAGACACATGTAACTATGCGAGTAGGAGCCGATCATCATTGAATGGATCACATCACCCTGATTATGGGGTGCAAATTGGAAACTAGTTTATATGGGTTCAGAGATTAACATGGGGTACGATAGCATATTCGACCCTAGATAACTTAACCAAGTTATAGTGTTTGCCCACTTCTTGTTATTACTTATCATACCCAGTTCTTTATTCATAGACAAAGTAGTACTAGACTTACTCAGGCTTTATGTCTGACTCTATTTTCCTTTCGTCTTCTTTCTTCCGTTTCCCCCCCCCCCCCTAGGTCCTCAGGGAGGGAACACAGCAGCTTGATCAGCCTCAACATCCAGCTTGAAGAAGAGAAATGTATTGCTTGGACTTTTCTGTTTTGAACTATGGCTTTGGACAATCCGCTAAGGGGATTTTGCAGTTTATCTATGTTTTATTTATGCTTCTTTAAATAATGTACTCAAGACAGATTATGAAAGTGTTATGTTATGTTTTTGGAAAGGATGTTGTTGTAACACGTATTTGACTTAACGAAATAAAGTTTGTTGTTCTTCCGCTGTTTTACAAATATGTGTTCTTATATCTGTCTTGTATATCTGTGACTTGTACTTATAAACCTCCACCAAAATTAGGGCATTCCCTTTTGAGAGTGACCCTAACGGAGGTGGGGTGTTTCACCCTTCATCCGTAAAGAATGACGAAGGAGATAAAGAAACTAAGTGTGTTGGAGGAGGATCTTCTAGTTCAACAAATAGAGACAATAATAAATAAGGATTTTCTCACTTTTTATATTTATAGACTTTAGTTCATACCTATGATTTGTAACTACTATTTATTTTATCTCGTACTTATAATATTGTGATATTTTCTAGATGTGATCTCGTACTTGTAGTAATTGTGCCAAAATATATTTTAGTGCTAGTTATTTGTTATAGTGATTGTTCTACCCAAGACAGTGTGTTTGAATACTTGTTATTTATCGTGATGTTAGTATTTATTAGTTTGAATGTCATGATATTTCATAATTCATGTTGAATTATGCATGCGAATATTTTTGTAAATGACAATTGCCGCATACATAAAATTCAACTCTCCATTTTGTCGTCGACAAAAGGGGAGAAAGATAGACATTACTCTATGTAGGAAACAATATTTTAGAGGAGAAATTATTATTGTTCTAAGCATACACAAACCCAGGGAGAGTACTATTTTCAATCGACAAAGGCAAAATACGAGAAGGGTAATATCATAGAGTCATTCGAAAAATCTAGGAAGTTGTCATCTTTAAAAAAGGGGATAATGTTGAAACTTGGATTTTTTTGAGTGAAAAATTGAATGTACAAATAAAGATAATGAAGCGCTACACTGCAAAATTTACGAATCAACATTATCAAACTATAAAGGAAGACTCAAGCTCAAGTATGATATGTCCAAATTTGATTATTAGAAATTTAAATACGTTAAATTCCATCCTCAGGTAGTATATGCACTCATGACTCATGATGACACACATCTTTTTAAGTGCAAAACCAGGATTTTAAAATGACACGAGTTCTATCGACTAAATGTCTACCATCAACCGATTGAACCCTTGTATATGCATATGTACATATATTCATATATAATTAAGAGTCCATCGATAGAAAATCTTGATTAGTCAAATAAATTATGGTTCAGTCGACTGAATCAAGATATTCAGTCAAATAAATTATGGTAAATTCATGTTATTTCTCCTCTAGTTTGAAATTTCAAACTTTAGTCGACATAGTATACTTATTCACTCAACTGAATATACTATAACTGCCAATTTTCAAAATCCTTAAGAGACACCTCTTGTCATTCGAGAGATATCTCTTCGTGGAAGGGTTGTGATGATTTTTATCAAATATTTTCACAAAGAGTTAAAATCCTATACTATACTATATGTAAATAACTGCAAGTTTCAAGATCAAACTACTTGATTCCAATTTTATTCTTATACTAAACACTGATTATATGCTTACATTGCTTATATTCTACAAGCAATAATACGTTCATTTCAATCTTTTCAAATGTTCTATACCTTCCATATCTTCGAGAATATATATATGTATGTGTATGTGTATGTATATGTATATGTATCTTCAAGAATATATATGTATATGGATATAACAAATTTTTCACATCTTTTCCACATTAAAAATGGCGGACGTGTGAAAATCATTATCCTCTTCGAGTATCCCGTCCAAATCTTTTCCAAATCCAAATCATGATTCTTCTCAATCAAAATCGATTAATACTTCATCAATAGTGGATGCAAATTCTCTATAATATGTAAAACCATCGGTCGATCACGTTTTTATCCAGGAAGATATTTTCAATTTGTCTATTGATGTTTGGCATTATACTATAGCTTTACATCCTGTTGAGTTCAGATTATCAGTAATGAAGTTAAATGAGTATATTCAAAAGATATGGAAGCCGAAAGGTAATTTTATAGTTCACATGGTGTTTGGTTTACATTTTACTGCTCAATTATGGTAAATTCATTTCAATCGTCTATTCATTTGTATTTTTGAAATTTGTTGATGATCGATAAGTGGTATCCTGGTTATGAATTTTATAAATGCACAGTGGATAAGGTTCATATTTGGATTAAGATTCATAACTTGGATATGGAACGAGGTCGATCAAAGCTCTTTCTAGGATCGCCAGTTTTATTGGAGACCGATAAGTATTGATGACAATACTGTTAACAAGAAGATCAAAAAGTTCATTAGAGTGCTTGTTGCAGTAGATTTGGCTTTTGAGTTATTTGATAAAATTCCTATTCAATTACATAATGGCATTAAAAAGGATTTATTAGTTGAATACAAGTATTTACCTCCTAGATGTAATAAATGTAATTTGTTTGGTCATAATACTTTGGTTCATGAGTTAGAAAAAGATCCATCTTGGGTAGCTAAGGATTCGACTAATTCAGATAATAATGAAGATCCCAGTGTTCATGTTAATGCTTCTTCTTCTTGTTCACATAATGAGAAATGTGATTTAGATTTCTTAAACACTGAGTTAACTCAAGATATTTTGCCTGATGATCTTAATCAGGTTGCTGAAAATCTAAATGAAACCCCTTTAGATGTGATGTTTCTAATGGTGTTAATAAGAATAGTGAATATATGGCACATGTCAAAGGCAAAGCACATGCAATGTCCAATGCTCCTCCTAAAAGAAATTTAAGGAGCTCGGTTACTATTAAATGACAATAATTTATTGGAATGTCAGAGAGATGAATTCTTCATTTCGTATGCGTGAAGTTTTATTCCTTATGCCAAAATTTAGACCAATATTGGTTCGTTTGGTTGAAAATAAACTTAGTGTAAATAATATTAGATCTTTCAGAAAGCTTCTTCCTTCTAACTGGGACTTTATTCCACGGCAACACACAATATTTTCAAGCAGAATTCTTCTTGTTTGGGACATTGAGGTTTGGCATGTTAACATAATTCATCTACTAAGCAACATGTTACTGTGCAAGCCAACAATACTTGAGTTATGTCTATTTTTATATTGATAATATATGCCAGTAATAGTTTCTATGAAAGGCAGGGCATATGCCAGCATATAGTGCAAGAGACAGAACTTATTAATGGAGAATGGATTCTTATTAGTGAATTTAATAATTCCACATCTCCTATGGATAAGGAAGGTGGGTTGCCTATTACATTTCAACAACTTAGAGCATTCAATAACTACTTATCTCCATCTGGTCTTACTGAAATTAAAGTAATTTACTTCGACTACATGTGGAGGAGAAGAGGTGTTGATAATCACATAAATAAGATTTTTGTAAATTATTCTTGTTTACATAAATTCAATGATATGAAGGCTTTATCTTTATCTCAATTGTCTAGTGATCATAACCCATTATTACTCAATCTCGTACCTACTTCCACATCAAAAGGTTTTCTTTTTAGATATTCAAATGATTGGAGTTTCAGGTCTGGCTACATGGAGAGCATAGTAAGAGGATTACATGATTGTGTGGGGGGATTTCCAAGCTATATTTTTTCGCAGAAACCACAAGCATGTAAGAGAGAATTGAAACTATGGAATAAATTAAGGCCAAAGGACAATGCATTGCTGATGGAAGCTGAAAATAAATTTAATGAAAGGCAGGCTGCATCTGACTTAGAACCAAAAATTGTAGAATTTTATGTAAATATGCTAGAAGCCAAACGTCAGCTGATGGTTCAAAAGCAAATAAAATTCTGGAATTATAGGCAAAAAGCAAAAGCAACTTGGTTACAAGAGGGGGTTGCAAATTTGAAATTCTTCCATACTAAAATGTCATCTCGAAGACATTGCAACAACTTGAAAGCTCTAATCAATTCTGAAGGGGAACTTTTGTATAAGCAGGAGGAGGTTGTTGGAGAAGGAATTGAATACTTCAATAATATGTTCAATAGCACAAATGCAAGAGTATTTCCATTTTTTTAGTCTTCAAATGTGATTAATCAACAGGGACAACAGGATTTACTTCGTTCAATTGCGCATGAGGAAGTAAAAAAGGTAGGCTTTTTAGTTCAAGAAGATACCAATCCAGGTTCTAATGGGTTTAATTCGAAGTTTTTTCAATTGCATTGGGAGGATTTGAAGATGGACTCATTAGCTGCTGTACAAGATATGTTCAATCCTGGGAAACTGCCTAAAGGATTTAATCACTCTTTTATTACTTTAATTCCTAAAGTAGAAATGCTAACAGAGATTTCCCATTATCTCCCTATAGCATGCTGCAATTTATATTATAAAATTTTCTGTAAAATTTTATGCAATAGGATCAAACGGTTTTTACCTCATCTCATATCTCCTAATCAGTGCGCATTTATTCCTTCACGTTACATTGGTGATAACATATTTCTTGCCATGAATTGATTAGAGACTTTAAAAAACCTGGAGTGAATAAGTTTCGTGTTAAAGTGGATCTTCATAAAGTATATAATAGGATTAACCGAGAATCTATTTGTCATATTATAAAGATTATTGGTTTTTTTATTCATTACATAAACGTGATATGTGAATGGATATCTACTCCAACATTTTCCATTATAATACAAAGGGTTCCTAAAGGATTCATATCATCTAATAGGGGTATTCGACAAGGTGATCCATTGTCACCTTACTTATTCACTATTGTGATGGAAATTTTCACATTTTGCATGAATGAAGTTGTATTGCAGAAATCATTCTTGTCGTTACATGCTTTTGAACCAATTGTATCTCACTTATTATACGCGGATGATTTAATCGTGTTTGGGAAATGCTCAACAACATGCGTTGCCTCTTTAAAATCAGTTTTTGATAAAAGTGCATTATAGTGGCCTTTTATTGAGTACTCTCAAAACGAAGATATACTTTAGTTCATCTGCTACTTCTTTCAATGAGATTGTTGATATTCTTGGTATTAATACAAGTCAACTACCTAATAAATACTTGGGTGTCCCATTGTTTTCAAACTAGATTAATTATTAAGATTGTCAAGACTTGGTGCATAGAATTCAGAAGAAACTTCAATCGTGGGATGCCAAATTCCTCAGTTTTGTAGGAAGACTCGAGTTAATTAAATTAGTGATTACTCCAACTGTGCTCTATTAGCTCTTTATTTACCAATTGCCTGAGTGCACTATTGATATAAACATAAAATAAGATGGTATATCTTATGTATAGTGAAGAATGAAGGAGGAATTGGATTAAAATCTTTCAAAGAGCTTAAGAAGGCTGCTTGTATGAAATTGTTATGGAATTTTCTTACTGATTCATCATTATGGAGCAAGTGGACGTCTATGAAGTAAATTAGAGATAAGTTGTTTTGGAATATGAGCTTCGACAATAATTCTTCTTGCACATGGAAAGCTATACTAAGACTGAGATCCAATGGAAAGCAGTTTTTTAACAAAGTGATATCTTCAGGTTCATCAAGTCACTTGTGGTTCGAGCCATGGACCAATAGCAAATGTTTAGTGGACTTGATAGGCATCTCGAGGTTTCAGGCTTTGGGGAGATAGAATGAATATGTTTCCCCAATTATTCGTGAGGGAAGGATTTGTAGTAGCTTGCATCTTACAACAAGGGAAGTGCAGCAACAGGTAGAATGTGTGGTTTTAAATCATAGTGTTCAACATGACTTTTATGAATGGTGTGAAGGAGGGGAATTTTCATTTCACAAGGCATGGGATAAACTATGAGAAAGACACCTTGTTAAATAGTTTTTTAAAGTGATTTAGCATGCAAGAATTCAAGGAGAATGACATTTATAATCTATCTTGTTGTTTTGGATAGGTTAAGTACTAAAGATAGACTTGTTAGATATGGTGTTGTAGATGAAAACAGGTGTGTATTATGTGGCACACAGGAAGAATCATTTAGGCACCTATTATTTTCGTGTGGGTATTTATTTGGAGTTCATTGAAGAAGAAGCTTGGTTTTGATCTGAATGTAGTGAGGTCTTTGGAAAATGAAGCAAATCAGATTGTGCATTCTTTTAGAGACAATAATTAGATAAGAGACATTGGTTGTGCAGTCTTTACAACAACAGTTTATCACATTTGGGTGGAAAGGAATGCAAGGCAATTTAGTAGCCATTCCATTTATAAAGAAATCAAGCTGAAGCTAACTGAAAAGAAAATTTTCTATTTGGTTAAAGGAAATGGAAGTAAGACTGGCTGATCATTGATGAATGAGGAATTTTTGCAAAGATGGGCTATTGATTTGGTTGACGCAGGTTGATGATGCTACGTGTTAGATCCAAATGTGGTTCTAACACCCAAATTGATTAGAAACGAGATAAAGTAAAGCAGAAATAAAAAAGAACACACAAGGTTTATAGTGGTTCGGCGAAGAAATGCCTACGTCCACTTAGTTTTCACTATATTCAGCAATTCAATTACAAATACAATGTAAGATTCGCTCACAACTCACTTTTGTTCACTCAGAAAAATAAAAACAGGAAATGAAAGATGGTTTGGATTTCCCAGGGGTGAAGGAATTCGAATGATGGAGGTGCTTGGATTCTCAAAAGTGCTGAAAAAAGATCCTTCTCTTTGTCTCTAGATGGGGTATTTATAGGTGTGAATCTGCCTGAGATGCAATCCGGGTCGGAACACGTGTCATCCATTGCACTCTCTTCGGGTTCGGATGGGCTATCAAGCTGACAACGCATCAATGAGATGGACGTTAGGGGTAGGAATTGGTCACATCCGGTCCGGTTCTTCAGGCGGCTTTATAGGAGATCTTCCTGGATCATTGGTGCGGGTCGGAGACGTGCAGGTTGGGGGCTCGGATCGGAATACCCGACCCGAACCGGAGTAGCTTGGACGTCTCTTCTTTTCTAATCATACTCCGCTCCGCTCCGAAGTCGTGGCAAGCAGACGGCTTTCCGATCCACCTGAGATTCATTGGCCTTCCGATCCGATCAGGTATGCTTTGCCAATTTATCCAGTAAGAGATATCCGATCCGAACAGAGAATTTTACCCGATCCGAACCGATACGCTGCTATCAATCTGAATTGTGGAGTTTCCTTCCGATCCGAACCGGAGTCGCATAACTTGAAATACTCTTCAACGGTTGGTTTCTTGACTTTGTGTTGCCTAGTTCACAAAGTAGGCTAACATTTTGCCCCCTCAAAGGATGCTTTCGTTGTACAAAGCGTCCTTTGATGTCGTTCAACCAGAATTGTCAAGAGTAATGCATTGATTTCTATTCGGTTCGGCGTCCGATCCGAGTGCCTTTTCTTCATTTCTGAGCAAATGTGGGAACTCTACTCGCCGTGTAATGCTTCTTGTAGGTATGCTCCTCCTTTACTTCCCTTCTCTTCAATTCGAGTCGGACGTTAAATCAATCGCGTGAGATTTCCGCTCGGTTCGGATTCCGATCCGAAGCGTCTTCGTGAGTTAAGTTCTTGGACGTTGGGCCTTCAGAGGGAGTTGTGCTTCTGGGCCTTCATTCCGGTCCGAGCGGGTGAGACAAAATGGGAAGACGAGGAGTCAACAACATTCCCTTTATAAACTCGTTACTGCCTTCATTCCTTCCTTCTTCGTTTTTGCTACCGCTCCCAACCCTAATATTGAAAACGTTAGAAACTCGAAAGTTCTAAAACAACTTCCTGTAGATTTCCCGAATCAAACATATAGGTAGCTTTTCTAATCTCAAATACTTTTGTTGCAACCGTTCTCGATTTCAATTAGCGTTGGATTAAGATGGTTTGGCCATAAGCGTCACTCGAACCCTCCGCCGCTGCTGGTGGACGCGCCATTGCTTCGAGGCGTTGCGAGGCTGAATAGGGCGAACATTTGTTCTTCACGGCGGCTTCGGTGATAAAGTGGACTCATCTGTGAGTAGATGGGAAAAAAGGAAAGAGATGAAGAGTGGGGTGACAAGCTGGAGTCGATTCGGGTAGACGACGAAGGAGCAAAAAGGAAAAGGAGGGAAAGGGAATCGGCTCGGGTCTCGTTCTTAGGAAAGATGGAAAGGAAAGGAAAAGGCGGTTCGGGTCGGAAAAGTGAATGGGATAAGAGGCTGAAGTAAACGGATCGGTTAGGTGATGCTGGTTCGGTTCGGATCGGGCTACCCGATCCGAACGGATCAGTCCTGCTTCCGCACCCGTTGCTTCCCTTGTCTTGAACTGACCATGCTTTAGTGAGGCATCCGAACCGACTGTTATCTTTGCCTGTGTCGAGCTAGTCATCATATGCATATCCGAACCGACCCGAACATATTGAACTTGACACATAAAGACCACTCAACTAATTCAACTAACACTCATTCTAGACGAATATGCCTCGCGGACAGTTAGGATAGTGCCTTGTAAACATAAACGAGAATTAAGAACAATTCTGACTATCACCTTCTCTTTAAAGCTTCGTCTTACATTGCTGTACTCTTATTTTGTACTTCCCGCATTTGTTGCACACACTTTAGTTCACACACATACACAAAAAGGGGACACGGGATAATTCACTCTAATTCGTGCTATTGCTTCTTCAATAGTTCCATGACAATGAGGCCCAGACGCTCTTCTCGTCTAGCTGAGAGGAAAGAAGCTCCAGAAACTTCCCACAAAACCACTCTCGAGGATATATCTTCTTCATCTGACCCAGAATGGGACAGCGAGGGTCCGGATTACGGAGCTGGTCATCGGGAAAGCGGTGAAGTGTCTTCAGAAAATGAAGTTTCCCTAGGCTTTGAGGAGGAAGGAGGGATTGGTGACACCCGAGCACCCGATGAATTCGACTCAGCCATTATATTGGAGTCACCTCCAGATTCCGTAGAATCAACAATTGACAACGACCGACTCGTGAGAATTTGCTTGAAGTATGGAATAATGAAGAGAGACACTCTAGTGCCCTCACGTTCTGACCGTCCACATAACCCTCCAGAAGGATATATGACGGTCACTCGTTTGATGTGCATGGTTGGCGCCATTCCTCCTTTCTCGCCTTTCATCGTCGACTTCTTAAGACAAATGCGGATTGCCCCCATGCAGCTACATCCCAATTCATACGCCTATCTGCATACCTTATTCATAGCATATCGTGAAATTCTAGGCGTGGAGCTTACGTTTGACGATGTTCATTTCTTCTATAATTTCAAACATCGGACTAGGGAAACCCCTTCTTTCTGTTACTTTGAGTCGGTCCCAAAGAGGAAGATAATCTCTACACCGTTTAGCAGCAAGGCTGGAGATTCCAGATTGGAGTGGTTCTATATAAAGCAACAGCCTGGATGCGCCAGAAGATGGATAAAATCAAGTAAAGCACTGATTTTCTGACCCTGGATTCTAGACACTTGAATCATCACCCTGACCTGTTTTTCCTTTTTATTTGCAGTCGATAATCCCAAACAGGTATCAGACCAAGTGTTCTTTGATCGAATGCACCGTCTCCTCAATGGCGACCAAAAATTCCTTACTATTGACGAGGTTCTTAAAGATGAGTACCTTCATTTTCACGGGCTGCTATCCGTCCACCGTAGCATCGGTCATGGGACAGTCCCTTATGCATATATCCCTCCAGTGGAAACAGTTCCAGAAATAGGAGAAGGCTCGGGGATTCCTGCAGCTTCTCTTCAGACTTCACCCTCTCCCTCTTCCACTCAAGACGATGAGCTGGCTAATCTGGCCAAAAAACATCGTGAAGGGTACGTTGCCCCCGAGGAAACTACCTCGGTAGACAAATCAAAATCTCCCCAAGGGTCGCCACTTCACGCTTCCGAAGGGGATGTTCCTAGCGCCGACGAGCACATATTTCAGGGTTTGGGGGATCTCCCTTTACCCGAGGCTATATACACTTCGGAAGATTTCAGAAAGGACCCTCTAGTCTTCACTTCTTCTGAAGAGACTACTCCTGCTAAGGCCAAAGAGCCTGCCCGCACCACTTTAGCTTCAGACTCGGGTTGGTTGGGGGGACACATACACTACATAGGATGCACTTTGCACCGTAGCACTAGCATTCATTGCACTTCTTTTTCCATGGATCCGCTGATTCTAAACTTCGTTTAACTTATCGTGCAGGTACAATGTCTCGATCCTCTTATGACATAAGAAAGCTTCGCCGCAGCATGTCTAATCCTCCCCAGGATGCCGAATATAACCGCCGGGATGACCGCGGCAGGGAGGAAAGGAGACCCTATGATCCTTATCGATCTCGATCCTCACGCTCCCGCTCACCAGTTCGACCGGAACAGGAAAAATACAAAAGCTATCAAGGTCGTAGGGAGGAGGATAGACCACAATCTAGGGATTCCACTTCCTCCCATGAAAAGCGAAGCAGAGAGAAAACACCTCCAAAGGAAACTGGGTCTAGAAGCAAGCAAAAAGTCCCTGCTACTAAGCGACCTCGGACAGACAAGGGTTCTACAGAATCTTCTTCGAGAAGGGACGCTGAACTAACAATCCTAGCCCCTCCTCCACCAGATGCGGGAACCGCCGTAAGGCTGGCATACTTAAAGGAGCAATTTCCCGAGCACTACTTCGAGACTCTGACCTTTCTACCTTCCCTTGAACCTATTTCTTCTAATTGGGCAGAGGAGGCCAGAGCAAAGATTGATTTGGTGGAAAAACAATATACCGAAATGTTCAAGTATTCCCGCACTCTTTCTAGAATCATTCGCACGCTACTGACAAATGCTGACTCAATGCACAAAACTGCAGAGGAAGATGCTAAGGCCCTGAAAACCTTAGGAAAAAATCTAGAAGATACTCAAGCTCAACTAGCTATCGCTCAGAAGAACGCTTCTAACTTCAAACAACAGTTTGAGGACATGCAAAAGCGCTATCATGATTTGCTAGAATCCCACACTCAGGAACGTTCCGAGTTGAAGAAGCAAGCTGACGAAGCCAAGTCAGAGGCTGCTAAGACACGTCTCGCTTATGTTGAGCTTGAGCAAAAGAATGCCGAGTTAGCGAAAAGGAGTGCTGAGTTAGAAAAGAAAAACGCTGATTTGGCTTCAAAATTGTTAGAGGCGGAAAACAGGGCTGCTCTGGCTGAGGGCAACGTTGAATGCGCTATTAAATCTGCGGAGGAAACCCGCAAACAGCTATCAGAGGCGGAGGCCGATATTCAGGGCTTCGGGGAGCTAATGATAGAATTCTTCGCGCACATTATTCGTCGTCGAAACATTTCCTGGATCGAGGACTATCCATCCACTTTAGTTCATGTGTGGAATCAAATCGTCGAGTGGGAAAAAGAAGAGCTTAAGGTCGATTCCCTCGATGAAGATAAGTTGATGGAGAAGTACTTGAGAGACGACGAACCGGAGCGCCTAGCTGAAGGTCGCCGTCTAATTGCTGAGGCCATGGAAGAAGAGAGGCGGAAGTCTAAACAGAAAACCATTCCTGAAGCTGGCTCCTCTTCTTCTGCTCCTGTAACTCCTGAAGTGGAAGGGTATGATCCCGAAAACCCGGGAATTCCCCGATCAACTTTACTATCTCCCATTCCTGAAATAACTCCAGAGGTAGTAGTCACCCCCGCTGAGAAGTCTTCAGAAGGTATCCCTGTCTTTTCTCCTCAACTTGTCAAGGCTACTACTACCTTTGGCTACATGACTGAACGTTCAATGAGAAATCCTTTGCTCTCACCTGAGTTGATAACCAATGTTTCTCATTTTGTAGGCGTTGAATCCTCCGCGAAGACAGATGTAGTTCAAGGAGCTACCACTGGGACAAAGCCCGCTGATAGGGTCAAAGAAGGAGAAGACAAGGCTGCTTTCACAGACTTGGGGGAAAGAAGTGAATCAACTAAGGTGACTACCCCCCATGACGAAGAAATGATTGCAGCTTTAAAAGACGACGGAGGAGACGAGGGGCATGATGAGGAACCAGAAGTTACAATAACCGGGGAGTCGAAAAGCGCTGAGGACATTACCTTGGCTGCCATGAAGGCTGATCAAGACAAGCGCTTGCAATTAAAGGCTGAAGAATTAGACCCTGAGGTCCTCAAGCCCCTCGCAGTTGTGGATGCAGGTTCAAGGTTAGTTGTTAAGCTTTCCACTAGATCTATTACCGAAGAACTTGCTAAAAAATCTTCTCTCGATTCCAGTGCCCCGCCCTCCGGGAAAAAGTCTGCTGGCCCCAGTACTACATCTTCAGGGAAAAAGAAACCAAAGCGGATCTTGACTGAAGCCGAGAAGGAAGCAAAAGATGCAGAAAAAGCTGTCAAGAAATCAAAGGCTCATTCCAAGCCCAAATAGTGGGTTCTTCTGTGTCCTTTTAGCATCTTTGTAAATCAATAAGTGCTGCTACACCAGCAGCTTTCGCATTTTCTTTTTCAGTAATTTCCCTGTACAAATTCATTCATTCGTAAATAAAAATAATTCACTTTCTGCAATGTTTATTTGTTAGCAATTCTACACTTATGTAAAAATGCATATATATAGTTATGAAACAAAGTACTGAAGAGGGGAGATATGTGTATGGGTATGTGTCCCCAGTCAATCTCCGTAAGTTATTCAGTGCCTAACTATGCAACCTGGATGCTCCCGATTCTCTAACGGGATAACATTTCCTGTATCATCAATATCTGTTGTTTTTCCTGGCATTTCTTTTATACTCTTTCTCACTCTCTTGAGAGTTAGAGTTCGAGTTTAGTTATTTGTTTATCCCCCGGTCGTTCAACGGGAAAAGATTTCTTTCTCGGCGCTCGGTCGGAGACGCCTTTATACTCTCTTTCTCTCTGGAAAGTTAGAGTTCGGAGTTGAACCTCTTTCTCAGCGCTCAGTCGGAGACGCTTTTATACTCTCTCTCTTTCTCTGGAGAGTTAGAGTTCAGAATAGAATTTCTTTTTCAGCGCTCAGTCTGAGACGCTTTTATACTCTCTCTCTTTCTCTGGAGAGTTAGAGTTCAGAATGTCGTTTTCTCATTCTTTTATGTCTTATTGCACAAATAATCATTGTGCTTCTTTTTATGCCCAAACTGTTTCAACCTTTTTAGGCTCTAAGTTGTCCTGTACTTTATAATCACAACAGAATAACTAACGAATGGAAATGCATAAAAGTAAATAACACACAATATTTTATAGTGGTTCAGCTAAGTCATAGCCTACGTCCACTTTATAGTCCTTTATTCATATCGTCATATTTTCCAAAGGCAAGTCGTGCCTTATTACAGAGTTTACAGGAAGAACAGCAAAAAGTATAGCATTTCTAATCCAAATATCGCATTAAGTGTTGGGCATTCCATGCTCGAGGGACTTCTTCGCCATCTACGGTCGTTAACTTGAATGTTCCTTTATCAAGTTTCCGTTGGATGACAAAGGGTCCCTCCCATTTTGGGCCGAGGTGAGGAAGGGATGGAAAAACTCTCTTGAGCACCAAATCTCCGGGTTCAAAAGTTCTGAGGCGAACTTTTTTGTCATAATAGTGCGCTATCTGACGCCGATGTCTTGCTGCACGCAAGTCTGCTTCGTCTCTTTTCTCTTCGACTTCATCAAGAGACTCAAGTAAAAGTGCCCGATTCGTCATCGGGTCATAATATGTCACCCTGTGGGAAGGAACTTCCAGTTCAACTGGAATTACTGCTTCTGAACCAAAGGAGAGGGAGAAAGGGGTATGACCAGTAGCCGTTTTAAACGTTGTTCGATATGCCCACAAAGCTAGGGGCAGTTCATCCACCCATTTTGCCTTTGCATGCTCTAATCGCTTTTTGAGGATGGATTTTATTACCTTGTTTATTGCCTCTACTTGCCCATTAGATTGTGGATAGGCAACTGCAGTATATCGTTTGTCTATCTTATATTTCTGGCAAAAGTTTCTGAATTCAGTGCTATCAAATTGGGTCCCGTTATCGGTAATAATCGTCCTTGGGATCCCGAATCGGCATATAATATTTCTGACCACAAAACTTATCACCTTTCTTGTGGTGATCTTAGTCAAGGGTTCAGCTTCCACCCACTTTGTAAAATAATCCACGGCTACTATGGCATACTTAGCCCCTCCTTTAGCGATCGGTAAAACTCCAATGATATCGATTCCCCATGTGGCAAATGGCCAAGGACTCACCATTGATTTAAGCTGGGTTGACGGTGCCCTGGGGATTTTGGCGAATCTCTGGCACTTATCGCAGCGTCGTGAATAATCAGCTGCATCTTTGTTGATCGTAGGCCAGAAGTATCCGTATCGCAATATTTTCTTCGCTAAAGTTTGACCTCCTGTATGATCTCCACACTCACCTTCGTGCACTTCTCTCAGTACACGCTTGATGTCGTCGTGTGCGATACATCGTAACATGGGCATAGAAAATCCTTGCCTATAGAGGGTATCGTCTTGCATAACATATCTGGCAGCTTTGCGAACTACAGCTCTCTTCTCACTCTTCTTCGACGGGAGAGTCCCGTTCTTAAGAAAACTCTTGATTGGAGTCATCCATGACTCCTTCTCTGGTTTCGCTTCAAGAACGAATTCAATTTCCATTGATTCGAAGCTTGGCGATTCCAATGTTTCAATTGGGATTACCTCAGTCCCTTCTGGATTGTCGGAACTAGCCAACTTTGCTAATCTATCCGCTTTCTGGTTTTCTGCTCTGGGAATATGTGTTATGTTGTACCGTTCTAAGCTATTCAATAGCTCTTTTACCTTCTTGAGGTATGTGATTAGTCGAGGTCCTCGAGCCGCGAATTCCTCTCGCACTTGACAAACAACAATCTTAGAGTCACAAAATATGTCCATCATTTTTACTCCGAGGTCTTTAGCAAGTTTCAGCCCGGCAATCAGGGCTTCATACTCAGAGTCGTTGTTAGTGGCCGAAAATTCTAACCGTAGGGCGTAATATAACGACCGTCCCTCCGGAGTGACTAAGACAATTCCTGCTCCGGATCTTCGGTCATTTTTAGCTCCATCTGTATATAGTCTCCACGGATTCATCTCTAGCTTATCCTCAGATTTGACCACTTGGTCATTGATTATTTCTTCTTCTGGAATGGTGAACTCCGCAATAAAGTCTGCTAGAGCTTGCCCCCTGATTGACTTTCGTGGTTGAAAATTCAAATCAAACTGGCTTAGTTCTATGTTCCATTTAATCAACCTTCCCGACGCTTCGGTTCTCTGCAGCACTTGTCTTAACGGCTGATCGGTGTATATGGTTATTGGATGGGCTTGGAAGTAGTGACGAAGCTTTCGGGATGCAATCAGGAGGCTATAAGCAAGCTTCTCGATCTTTGGGTAGTTGCGCTCTGCCGCTGCTAATTTCTTACTCACATAGTATACTGGCCTTTGTACTTTGTCTTCTTCTCGAACCAGAACTGTGCTGACAGCGTGAGCCGAGGCTGCTAGATAAACAAATAGTTCTTCATGGTCTACGGGCTTTGATAAGATTGGCGGTTTTTCTAATAGTTCTAACAGATTTTGAAAAGCCTCGACACAATCGGGAGTCCACTGGAAGTTCTTCTTTCCCCTTTTTATCAAATCAAAAAATGGAACACATTTATCGGTGGCTTTGGAGATGAATCTACTTAGCGCCGCTACCTTCCCTGCCAGACTTTGGACGTCTTTAATTTTCCTTGGTTCTTTGATATTTCTAATCGCCGCTATCTGGCTAGGGTTGATCTCAATTCCTCGAGAACTCACAATGAAGCCAAGGAACTTTCCCGACGCTACTCCAAATGAACATTTTAAAGGATTCAATTTCATACGGTATTTCCGCAAGATACCAAACATTTCTGCTAAGTCTTGCGTATGACTGGAGGACTGCTTTGATTTAACAAGCATATCATCCACATAAACTTCCATAGTTTTTCCTATCTGATCGTAAAACATTCTATTTACCAATCGCTGATAAGTAGCTCCAGCGTTTTTTAATCCGAACGGCATTACAACATAACAATATAATCCCAAATTCGTAATGAAACTTGTATGTTCTTGGTCTGGCACATGCATAGGAATCTGATTGTATCCAGAATACGCATCCATGAAAGAGAGAAGTTCATGACCTGCTGTCGAGTCTACAAGCTGGTCGATTCTGGGAAGTGGGAAACTATCCTTTGGGCAAGCCTTGTTTAAATCTGAAAAGTCAATACAAGTTCGCCACTTTCCGTTTGGCTTCTTTACCAGGACGGGATTCGATATCCAATCAGGATAGGTCGAATCTCGAATAAATCCATTTTGCTTCAATTTCTCTACTTCCTCTTTGAGGGCAGCCGACCTCTCTGGGCCCAGCATGCGTCTCTTTTGCTTTACAGGTGGATGCTTCGGATTTACATTCAATTTGTGACTGATAACGGAAGGCGATATCCCACACATGTCAGCATGGGTCCAGGCGAACACATCTAAGTTCGCCTTCAAGAAGTTCGTCAGCTCTTCAGCACGACGTGGATCCAATTGGGAACCAATCTTCAAAACTTTCGTCGGATCAGCTTTATCAACAGGAATTTCCACTGTTGCTTCATTAGGAGTTGCATTCCTAGCCTCTGGTTCCTCGTCTTTTCTAGGATCCAGGTCTTCAGGTGTTCCTTTTCGCAACTCCCTTGGGTTCAACCTCTCTAATTGCTATGCCGAGTCCCCCTTTGAGGGAGATGAGGCATCCTTATTCTCAACATTAACTCCTTTCATCAACATCTTCAGTTCGGCCACATAGCAGGCCCGTCCAGAAACCTGATCCCCTCTTATTACTCCAGTCCCGGCTTCGGTTGGGAACTTTAGTAACAAGCACCAAGGGGCGATACAAATTCTAAACTCAGCGAGGGCAGGCCTCCCTAAAAATGCGTTATATGGCGAGTCTACATCCAGTACTACAAACTGAAGCATTCGCACTCTTCTACGCTCTCCTTGCCCTAGGGTCACAGGCAACTCTATATATCCCATAGGAGCTGTCGTCGCTCCGTTGAAACCTCTAATCCATCCTTCACAAGGTTTCAGATCTTCAGGCTCAAGCTTCATCTGATCAAATGACTTCTTGAACAAAATATTAACGGAACTTCCGTTATCTACTAATACCTTATGGACCAAAGCCGGCCCAATAGTGGTAGTAATAACCAACGGATCATTGGTGGGAGATTGTATTCCCGTGTTGTCTCGGCTGCGAAACACCACGTCATCGAACATGGTTTTTTGTTGTTTGATGGGGGTGACATCTTCCAACTCGTCACCTTCATTCACATCTAGATGTTTGGCAGCATTCACATATTGGTCCATTGACCTAAAGCTTCGAATTGCCGGGTGAGGTCCGCCTACTATGGAGTTGATGACGATCCCTTTACCTTTCTGCTGCGCGGTAGGCTTAGGAGCAGGTAGGATTTGCTTTGGAGCCTGCTCTCCTTGCCCCCTGTCCCTCGGGGCAACCTTGTACTCATCCAACTTTCCTTCACGCAGCAGCTTTTCAATTACATCCCTCAAATGTCGACACTCATTGGTCGAATGTCCATGCGTTCCGTGAAACAAGCAAAATTTCCCTGTCGCCATTTCTTTCTCGGTCGAATCACGAGGTGGCGGTCTTTTGTACTGCAACACATTATACGTGTCCAGGTAAATATTTTCCAACGTGTCATTCAATGGTGTGTAGTTCTCGTAGTTCTGGAATCGGGGCCTTTTGTTTGGGTCGCTTCCCCTATTTCTGTTTCTCCTGTTACCGTTCGAATTACGGTTGTTGTTGTTTCCCCCGCTTCCAGTATTGCTGTTTCCACCCTTGTTTCCTACATTTACTTCAACCTTGCCAGAACTTTCCCCAGACTGCTTCACTGCAATATTACTCTGCACATTCTCCTTTGAAGCTGTCTCAGACTTTCTCTTCCGGTTTGCCCGGGCCTCCTCTCGTCTCAGATAAATATCGGCTTTTTCGTAGAATATCGCCCTTGTGGGGGGTGTCTTCCCAGAAAGGTAGTCTCCAAACTCAGATTCGGGATCGACTCCTTCCTTCAATGCCATCAGAATAGTGGGCTCATGCGGGTCACTGACCTCAGTTACAGCTTGGTTAAAACGATCTAAATATGCCCTTAAAGATTCTCCTGGTGCCTGTTTGATCCTTGACAATTCAATAACGCTCTTGGACTTTCGAGCATGTAGTCGGAACTGGTTCATGAAACGCTCGCTTAGTTCTTTGTAATTAGAAATTGAACGAGGAGGAAGTCGGGTAAACCAAAATAAAGCCACATCTTCTAGGTAGATTGGGAACGCTTTGCATTTTACTTCATCGGGGGCAGCAGCTGCATTCATTAGCCACGAATACCGCATCAAGTGCTGTCCTGGATCAGTCCTTCCATTATATTTATCCATCTGTGGCAAATTAAAGCGTCGGGGGAACTGGAAGTCTAGGATGTCGTCAGTGAACGGAGTATGGCTTCGCTCTATGCCGTAGTCTTCATTTGTATAATTCCGGCTTTCGGACATAATTCGGCGAACCATTGCCTGTACATCGGCACTAGTTAGGGGCTGCTCAGGTTCCCTAGCCCTAGTGTCCGAATTCCTTCGGGGCTCTTGCTCAGGAGACGCCCTTCTTCTTCGAGCTGCCTCTGCTCGATTCCTTTCCCTGCGATCCCGGTCGATCTCGGGAAGAGGGGACTGGAGTCTTTGCCCCCGAAGGGGGCTATCGTTTCCTAATGCTCGCGCGATATCCTCGCGAGATCCCAAAGATCCAAACGTTAGCTGCTCCACGTTCCGAGGTCGCTCGAGTGGCCTTCGTTCACGGGGCCTCTCTTCCTCAGAAGATGAAGATTGATCTACTGGTGTATGATGAACTGGCGACGGAGTTCTTTGCCGGCGGAGCTCACTGATTTCCCGACTCATGAGCCTCATATTTTCCTGCATCATGAGATTGGTGCGCTCATGAACTCTCATAGCTTCCCTCGTGCTCTCAAGCATATCAAGCAAGCGCGAGAAATCTCCTTGAGTGATGGGAGCGGATGGATTGGCCTGGTCTCCAACCCTGGCAGCTGGAATTGGAGCATTCGCGGGGACTCGAGTAGATGTTCCAGCTTCACCAAGCATCGGGTCGGATCGGAGGTAGGAAGTCGGGTCGGATCGGAGCTGGGGTGTCTGTTCGGATCGGTGTGCAGCGAGCAAGTCGGGTCGGTTCAGACTGGGGGAGTGCACTGCTTCAGAGTCTCCAACCCGGATCGGATCGGAACTTTCCCCTTGCTGTCGGTTCGGATTTCCTGCATTGATTCTCCCTGCTGCTGAACTCTGCCCCCTAGACCTTGTTACAACAGCATGTTGCTGATCTTCACCAGCTCCATTTCCTTGAACAGACTGGACTTCCTTGCCTTTTCCTCTGGCCATGAGTCTTTGACAATTACTTCAACGAATGTAAGAAAGTGGAGAAACTTAAGGATTCACTTCTTTGAACTCAACGGTCCAAAAAGTAAAAAGAGATCCCGGAAAATAAAGAATTTAGATGAGGATTCTCAGTGAAAGCACCAAAATGTTAGATCCAAATGTGGTTCTAACACCCAAATTGATTA